>PQWD01014505.1:0-24184 GCA_019425675.1 Leucinodes orbonalis
TACAAAAAATTAAATAGTACAAGACGTATTAAATCTAGTCTGTTAAATATTTTTACAAATTAATTATGTGACATATTATCTTTTCAGCGAACTTTATTATAATGTAACACAAAGTAGATTATCCTAGCTGGGTTGGGAGCATAATAATCATTGACTTCAACAGGTCATTGCGGTTGGTCTCAGCTCATAAAATACTTCAATATAATTCATGTTATTATTGGTTCTAATGATGGTAATTTCAGCAAATAGTTTTGGTCACGATGCAAAAGTGTAAGGTTTTATACTTCGTAAATAATATAAATAATATGAGGGCTTGATAACCATTCTTGCTTTCAGGATCCATTGACTGGATGAAATAATATAAAACGAGACACAAAAGATTCAATACCTTTAAAAGGCGTATGTTGTATAAAGCAAAAGATTAAACCACATCAAGTTTGCTACTTAGTACAGTTTTGTAATAAATAATTATATTTTATATTACTAATGATACAGATGGTCAGAATGTGGCTTGATTCATTAATAAAGAATCTCAGAGTTTTTGGCTATGCAGGAATATTTTTATTTATGCCTATTTAATCATTAATTAAAAAGTTTATATTATGATAAATTCCCATAACTCATCCTTCATAATAATATTAATTTAATATGACCTCTACATTTTTGTCTGTAACTACTGTGGACAGTGAAATGAGATTTTCAAATTTAGACTTACACTTGCAGTTATAAAGAGCATAATCGCTTGAATAATCTTTCTCGGTTATCAATGTCGTGTGATTTCTATTAATAATCCGCTTTGCAAATCCAAACGATATTGTAAATGGAAACGTACAAGACGCCGCGCCTTTTTGAGTGCCACGCCAAATCGATTTAACGTTAATTTATGCCAATATTACAATAACAATATTTGTGTAAAAAAAGCTAGTTAGTGTGTAGTGGTAGCACCAACTAAATTTAAGTTAAGCCGTCAATACTTTGAGCTAGCAAAACATTTTTAAAGCATGGATCGAGCTAATGAACAGAGACTATGTATATATGTATCATAATTAGTATACATAAACTGTATTTGTCTGTCGTCGTTTCGATATACGTTATTATATTTATTAATGTCTTTTTTCTTAATGTGCATAATATTTTGTCAAGTCATAACTATAGCTAGCTGTTGGTAGCGTCGTTATGAGACGATTATTCAAAATTCGCCTTCGAAAGGAAAATAAAGGAAGACAAGAAAGTAGTACGAGAAAATTTTAAACTAAAATATTACAATTCTTCAACTGAGCTTCATTGTTTGACCTGCTTTGTATGTGTTGGGTCCCAAGAGATATAATCTGGGATCCCTTAAATCCTGTTTTTTGTTGTGTATCTGTCTTTTATCAACCAATACTGAATTGCGTTAAACATTGTGGTGGGTAATACTTAACATGCCCAGGTAAAGTTCCTTCGGAAACAGATTATGTATTTTTAACATCGGGAAGTCGCCAGCCGTTCCGCCCGTAGTAGCTATTTCTCTAATGGAGACAATTATCTTGCAAGTGTGCATTAGAAACGTGAAATGAACCGGGAACATAGGTAGTCGTTGAAAATATTAAAAAAATAAAAATATCGATGATGAACAGAGTTGAAAGTTGGGTTGGCTTCATTCGTACAACTCAATACGCTGCATTTTATTTAATGATTTTGTTTGTTAGTTACTATACATTGTGTCAAGTTTTTTTTTACATTTTGTTAAAAACTGATTATTAAAAAATATAAAATAAAGAAGCACGCTGTGTTGACCTTCTCAAAATTTTGAATTACCAAGAGTAGTATCATAACATGATATTAAGGACTGAAATATTTTATTGTCTGAACAGAAAGATAGTTTCGTACTACTTTATAAATAGGTAGACCCAGTGCTTATAAAACATGATAATATAATTGCTCTTGTTTGTTCGTATTTTGTAAAAAAACAGACACCGTGATAATTCAACTAAAAATAAATGGAATGCCAAACACAAAACACAAATTCTATTTGCGTTACCGTTTTTGTACGCAGAACACTTAACACAGAAACAGTTCCGTACATTGAACACTGTAATACATTCATACTTACCTTCTATGTAATAGAATCTACTTTCGAATAGCCGGTATCGGAGTCCTAATTGTCAATGTTCAACATTACGTAACATGACGAAAGTGATTGTGACACGCCTAAGAATGTCTGGGGACTGATTTCTCAGGATAACCCTTTGTCAATGTCAATTCCATTTTAGTCGTCATTATCTGATGTTTACGATAAATTCATGGAATCAGTTACGATCGGAAACGTATCCGGAGCACCCTTTAAAGAGAGCGTATTCTAATGAGAACATCGGTGACTCAATGGTGTGGACGGATGTACGTTTTCCGACGCTCTTACGGTGAAGGAAACATCTGAAAAACCTGTGGTGGGCTTTACCCATCGTGGGGAATTAGATGAGCTGATGATGATGATGATTCTAATCCTGACTAACTTGATGTGCAAATGATTTGGCGTTGACACTTCACTCGGTCAAGTCAACATGTTCTGTCGCAGTCCAAGACCAGGGTTTCGTTCCCATAACATTCCTTTAGCAGCCCGTGACAGTCCACTGCTGCAGTCAGGGCCTCCACACCGATAATGAAGAGATTGCCATCCACGCGTTCATGACCACTTGGCAGTGGTGAAGATAAAGTAACCAATAAAAAGTTATGTTATAAATAAATATCCACTGACATTCACCCAGCGCCATCTAGCCCCAAGTTAAGCGTAAAGCCTGTATTATGGGTACTAAACAACGGATACACACACACATTAAATATCACATATATATATATATATTATATAAATATAATAGTATAATATAATATATGTAAATACATAATTATTTTACATAGAAAACACCCACACCAACCAACAGACATGTTCATGCACATAAATGTTTGTACTGCCCGGTGATCGAACCCGGAACCCTTGGTGTATCAGCCGACGTCTCAACCGCTACACCAAATGGGTCGGGTTGTAAGAGAACAACATCATCATCAACAACCACATCATCGACAATATCATCACCCGTTCTGTTGTTTGTTTAGCCCCTAAGCCGCCTTTTACGGCACCCGAGGGAAGAATATGTGTGGTGACGATTCCCGTCTAATCTGACGTCACCATACGACATTAATTAAAAGCTAATGTGAAAGCTTCTTGGGAGACGCTACGAAGGAAAAATGTGGAATCAAGAATCAACTGATGTTGCGTTGGCAATGTGTGAAGCCTTTATGTGGACAAAAGGCAAATACTCGAACAAACAATGCGAGGTTGAAACTAATTCGGAAGTGGTTGCTAAACGATTTTTGGTCTTGAGTTTTTGAAGGTTTTTAGAAATATTTGTCAAAGCCATAGATATATATGGTACTTAAGTGTTCATCTTATTTATGTTAGATAACCATATTTTTCTGACATATTCTATTGTGGTTTTAGACTAAGGAATAGGTGTTTTCTCAACAAAAAAAAATCAGATATTTTCATAAACACGATATTAATTCAGTATTTAAATAAATACGTTATTCATCACAAGTTTATAATTTTTAAAATAATTTCGTTTACAACATTTGATTTAAATGAATATCTTAGGAGAGATCGCAGTTTTAACTCAACTATTTAACGAAGTAGCGGATTAGCCCAAATTATATATTCCATGCGGACGAAGTCGTGGACAAAAGCTAGTATAATATATACCTAATTAAGTTTACTTAATTTCATTAAAGATTTAGCCAAATTCCAGTTATCTATTAATTTCTAGGTCACTGTATTAATCTATTACGTTGGTATTTAAAAATGATGTTTTGTATGTATGAGGCCATTCGAATAAAAGCTCATAAAACGTGGCAAAGATATTCAAACATAAGATTACCTAACTGCTTGACCGCCACAGAGGAATATACGCCACATTTCTGTATTTAGTTCACGAATTGACCCAAAAATATCTATTAAATATAATTCTAACTGAAAATCTTTTATGACATAATTTCTGGTTGGCATACTTCAAAATGTCGTAAATATGCTAATGGCTAACACATTTCTGTTAACACAATGTTATTATCCCTAGCACATAATGGGAAACACCTGTATCTAGATGGGATATCTTGCACGAAAAGAATCAACAGTTTTGTCGTCCGTGGCAATAAACTACAGTTATATTGTACTGTGGAAGCCTTCCTTACATCCAGGCGGTACAGATAAGATTTTAGTAATATAAAATGGGTCGCTCTTTTTTAATTCAAGAGGAAGAACCTGGTGCTTTTTCGATATGTTTTTATTACGATTTGTATTGTTGGCCCCGGTTAGCCTTCAAAGAACTGGACAAGTGGCGAGGGAATATGGCTATCAGCACAAAAGAAGCTGGTATGAGATATGTTGTTCAGCTGAATACCCCTCAAGTAGTGAAGGTTGACTCAGATCCTAAGACTGGGACTATTAAATAAAATTATTATGGGCTGATCTTAAGTCCACATTTGCCATCTGACACGAATCGGTAGACCTTTAAGTGACTATAACTTAAACTGTGAATGTAAGTGGTAATTTACCAGTCTGACTAATTCCATGCAATGTCTTAACTGTCCGTAAGGACGGCTGGCGGCTGCGCAACTCGTGACGTCAGCGCTTTCGCCGCGGAAGGAGGTCGCCGGTAGCGAAAGGGGAAACAACCGCAGACGCGCTCGCGTCCTACGTCACAGATTAACAAATATATAATATATATAACTAGCGACCCGCCCCGGATTCGCACAGGTGCAATGCTGATAACAAGCACGCTCCCGCCGCGGCGCGGTCGGCCAGTTCTGCTGCAAACAATAAAAACAGTATTTCTCCACTATACAATGAGTGCTATTATACATATAATCCTTTCTATTCAATCACTATATCTATAAAAAACCCGTAATAAAATCCAGTACGTAGTTGTAAAGATTGAATCATAAATATGGATCGAAAAAGCGACTGCTTTATACTATGTAGTGATGACAGGTTACCTGTCATAGGTCAAGAGCTTAAGATTTTTGTAAAAAATATTTACACTACCTTGCTTATACATAGTTTTTTAAAATATTTTGCGCCGTTACATGCAATATAAGATATTTTCCCGTAGTAATATGTAGCCTGCTGTTAATACAAGGGGGCAGCTTACACCGTTGTACTTTAGAAAGGCAAAAAGACGATGTTAACAAGAATACGAAGGCATGTATGACGGGGATTGTGTATGGCCATATTTAACAGATTAATAAAAAGAAACACACACGCACGTAAATACATAAATGCTTTGTTACACTGGTAATATCGCAATCTACTCATATTGCTCATTTATTAGTAAATAATATTGAATCAAACGAAATACCTAACTAATCTTACCGGTCTTTGTGTCGTGTTTTTCTTAAATGTATCGAGTGTTACATACCTGTAAACAAAAGAAAATCAAACATTAGTTTTTTTTATATAATAAATAATATAAATATTTATAGCAGAGAATAAAATTTATCAATATTGTTAGCAATTAAACATAGTGATACATAATGTTACGTGTTTTCTATACTATAGTGCTTACGACATGTAATGTTCATATATGTCAAGATACTAATAATTTTATTTTTTTGTAAAATTAACATGCCAACAAATCAAATCAGAGATTAATGCTTCGAACAGTCAAGCTGCAACGACCGCTATAAAAGATTCGCTTTCGTTCGGCCGACTGACCGAGAATTTGGATTTTCGGTTTCGTTTGACCAACTAACCGACTTCGAAAAATGGAAGTTGTTATGACGTCACTACTATGTAAGAGATTCGAGTTCCCCTTTCGCTATCGTTGACCCGGAAAACCTTGGTTGATTTGCTTTAATCGGTATATTATTATGATCATATTTTTTAAAACTTTTGGAATAATTTTCGTGTGAATCAGATATATATGAGATATGAATTGGTGTGGGTGTGTGGGGTGTGTGTACACAGCCAACCCAAAACACATGTAGGCTACACAGCCTACATGTGTTTTGGGTTAGCCACAAGTTGCAATTATACTACGATTTGTTCTATTAATTTTCTCTTTACTATTGTGACAGTCCTTATCTTTTAGAAGCTTTCCAAGGTTATAACCAGCAAGATGAATAACACACAAAAATAGAAATATTGTACAGTAATTAGTCAGTCTTATGATTAATATTATATTCCTGTCAGAACATTTTTTACGATTAACCGCCTTCGAAAAATCGAAGTTGCAGTGATGTCTGCACTACGTAAGCTCCTTTATCGCTATCGTTGGAATTTTTGTGTATTTCAGTGTACAATAAGAATTAAATAATTATACATTAATAAATAATAAGTGGCAAACTGAAACGAATGATGACAACTTTAGGGAAATACTAAAAGTGTTTAAGGTCATAAGAATACTTCGGCATGTACTTCAATATCAGTTACGTCACTCGCCATAATTTTGTACTGTGCTATTTGCAACAGTACTTTTTTGACAAAGTTTGGTTTTGCTAGTCATGTCCGAGCTCACATTCGAAATTTAGACTGACAGGGTGTCACCGTTGACGGATACGTCATACGTCATCATCATCATCAGATAATCATTATTGAGATAAAAATAAAAAATGCTAGGTAAACTGGTTGTTACCTAAGTTTCATTATCGTGTCGGAATTATGAATGACCTCTCAGCTATTTAAGTTATCCTATTTTTTAAAGAATAATGAGTTTTAGACGTAAAAACACCTTTAAGGGGATTACGGGTTTATTTAACGTGACATAAGAATATTATCTGCTTAATATATTTTTTTACAGATATACTGAAAAAGACGCGCATGTCTTCTATTGGACTAATATCGATTACACGGCGTTCGATTGTTATGAATTTAAATTATTAATAGGATAATAAAAAACTCGTTTCGAAGTTATCTATTTTTACACAATTGTAAGTCCTTTTAAATATCTTATTATTATACTTACTACATTATATAAAATTAGTAGAAAGAAAAATAGTTTACAACAAACGACCTTAGTTTTTTTTCCTTAGATCATTTCTAGGTCATGGTTTTAAAACTAGTACTCAAATAAATATGCATAATATCATTCTTTCGAAAATGTTTATCTTTCAACAACTAAATATCCGGACTCATTTGGAAATGTAACTGTTCCTAAAACTTCAGAGGTTGCTAAAATAGTTTCAAATTCAATTGTTAATTTGTGATGACTAATGAGTATTCGGTATATATCCAGGATAGTTAAATGTATATGATACAGTGATAAAATTAAGACGATCGATTTGAATAGTATTCATATACGTACGTTAACATCATGACATGATTCGTATCATTAAAATTCGATACAATATGGGTCTATACGTTTTATTATATTCGATCCTACATCGCATAGTCGCCTACATAAGTAAAAGCTTCTAGAAACATTTAATATATTATTGTCTAACTTATGTGGGTAACAGTTCTAGTGCATGTAATCATCTAATTGGTGTAATATGAACAATGTTAGGCAATTGCTACTCATAGCAGCTGTATAGTCGATTATTTTGCAATATATCGTATATCATATGAACTTTTAAATAATTAACAGTATCATAGTACTTCTTGTGTTGTGTAACAGTTCTAACACCCTTCCTTCGGATTTGTGCAACTGAAAGGGAAATAAATACCTTTTTGGACTTTATTGATTACTATTAAAGTTGCTGGCCTCGTTGTTAAGCTATTTCTATACAATGTATATGTGTATCGATACTTAATCAAAGTAAATTATTTACTATTTTAACCATACAATACTTTACTTTCCGTCTTCTGATTAAAAACAGCTTACTTTTTTAGAAAAAACATTTATTAACCAACCCATACGCACTGGGCTTGCGTCAACGACTAAGGCCTATACACCCCTTACAGGTAGGCTCGTGCCCTTAGTATGATGATATTAAATCAAATATCAAAAATAATATATGAATTCATATAAGTTACATATGTATCTCTATATGTTTATTTTTACTTCAATGGTACTGTTAGTTGAAAATTTCAGTCGATGAGTAAGAGTATTGGTTAGCATCACGGCAGGTATAAAGGCCTTGGGCCCCGATATAAAGAGCCTAGGATCTATTTCGGTTCATTGTAAGTCGAGAGTAGACATCCTTTTATTTGATATCAGCAGAAAAACTTGACGTAGCTCGTAGGTAAGGCCATTTGCTTTTAAGAAGTTCTTCCAAAATGAAAAGACTGTTTTAATCTCATAAGGTTCATCTAGGTTTCTTACAAATACTTTTAATTCGATGGTCACTTTTATAAATTGAGTTGTTGTAACTAACAAATCAACATAAAAACTATAGCATAAGCATTATTGCATGATATGCAATTACTTTAAAACTGCACCCACAAATACTGACCTCAATTTTTTTACGTATCACACCTACAACTTAATAACAAAAAGTTGCGACCAAATAGAGGAAATATCAATTATTATAGAGCTTAATCGAAGTTAATTCACATATCGGAAAGTACCAAGGTTCCAAAGCATTTAATATCCTATATTTAATTTCACGCATATTAATGCCAGAAAGAGACAGATATATTTTATTGCTTTCTCAATTATTGCAGACTTGTAATTTTTATTAAATATTGCAAGGTTGCAGGCATTGCAAGGAGATTTTATTTCCTTGTTGTATTGTTATATAAGTACTTCAACTTTTTAAATTGCATGCAAAAGGGGAAATTAAACGAAACGACCTTTATAAATTGCTTTATACAAATATACCTTATCTCGTCTAGCTTTGGATATATTGTTGTAGATTTTCACTTAAACAAGCAGTGACCATATTTCTATTTGCAATTCTGTCAAAAAGTACTCAGGTTCAGAATTTTGCTAAGCTAGGTCATTCTGAACTGAATAGATTAATTACGTAAGACTTCAAAATTAGTTGACCAACTTTACGCTGCATCTGATATATTTTTTGCGCTGCGACACGGTGAATGGCGCAGGCGCATACATTATTATAAAAGCGCTCTGTGTTAGTGTGCGTACGCATTTAAGGTTGCCATAAGATCGATATTTAACTAGTGATTATATACATATAGATAATAGATTTGTTTTAAGTTCTCTAGCTGAGGCGGTGTGAGCTGAAATAACGATAGCGAGGGGTCCCTTTTTTTTTGTTGCACTCGTTAACATTTTATCATTTATATGTGGGTAAAATCTTTTAGAGAAAAGTGAAAAAAAAAATTGGTATCTTTGGCAAATTTTCTTGTTTATAATGCACTAAGAATAAGTTTTGTGTTCAGTCTACCACAAACATTTGCTTTGTGTTTCTGGAAGTTTATTATTTGTATAATATCCTTGGTATCAACTGCGTAATGTTGGTAAGCTTTATATGAGCTTTCAACATTACATCCAATAATAATATAAGAGAAGCTCGATTCTTCGGTCCGATAGACTTGCAAAATATCCCTAGTAGAGTTCTGATGATGTCGAGGATCGGGCCATATTGCCTAAAATGAGAAAGAGCTATGCATCGAAGGTTTTAACTAATTTTTAAATTTACATAGATTTTACTGTGCCTCCAAAATGATTTTATTTATTGTGGCATTTGTTTGTTTATGGTTACATTTTTGTGTTGGCAACCCTGATCGTACGCGACGAAAGTACACCACGTAACTCTTACGGCAAGCGTCGCCGAATGAAAATTAATTCTAATGCTTGACCCACAAGCGCTGTTTATTGTTTTTTCAAAACCGGCACGCTTCTTTTGGGTAACTGATCATTACATGTACGTTATTTGGTTTAATTCATAAAATTGACTGTATTATTTCATTGGATTGTTGTTTCATAAAGCATGGAACTAATCTGAATTATTTCATAACTGTTTGAATCTTTAATCAGTTTCAACATACCGTCACACAGACTAGATTACTATTACTAGGTGGTAGACTCGTTACTGATCGTCTAGGGACCACCACAGTGCCAGATATCGTCCCATAAAATAGGAGTTCATTGCAGTTTTGTGTTTCGGGATGAGGGCACTGTTGCTGGTAAAATTACCGGGAATAAAAGACCTAACATCTGTCGTCTCGGGTGAAGGGCGCAGTGCCATGTTTACGGAAGATAATGACTACCTATTGTTATTGATTTCCTTCAACACTGTATCTGTCATGTCCAGGTGTATCACATACCACTAAGTGAGCGAACTGAAGTGAGTGAACGGAACAGTCACTTATGCCATAAAAAACAGTGCCTCTGGCCCCAAGTCAGGCAAAGAGCTCATACTACGGGAGCTATATATATATATATATATATATATATTCATAGACACCAACGTTGGTACTGCCCCTGCAATAGATCGAACACGGGACCCTTCGTGTAGTAGCCAACTACTCTATCACTATACCAAATAGGCTTTACTATACATTGTTTTCCTTCAAAATCCTAAAAGAACTGTGTACATGTAATTATGACGAATATTGCCACCTGTCAAAAATGGGCATTGAGTTATGTGCTTTCAAAAGAAATGGGCGCCTTAACAAATAACCGATTTTGCAATTTGACCGCAACTCGACTCAAGAGCTCTGCAACGGGTGTGGTCAAGAACTGGTTGATATGGTGTTACGTTAATTTCCAAGATTATGCAATTTTAAGCATGTGTTGTGTCTGACATATGACACCGTTACTTTAATTTTGAAAAACCGGTCATATGCCTTGATGGTTGGAATTATTGACCTGTTAATTAGAACTGGGTTTCAAACAAGGTAAAAATAGAATAAAAGGTAAATAATTGCCTAATGCTTCAAATTAATAATTAATTAAATATTTAAAAAGTTTCAAATAAAAATATAATCGATCGCTAAGCTTTGTTATATTTTTCAGTGTATTTTTTTATATCCTTGAAATAATAGTTAGGCCATCTTAATTTAAAATTAACTGTTCATCAACATCACTATCATCATTACAGCCATATCACCACATCGAAAAAATATGATATTTGAGAGACTGGACTCCCTTTTTTGTTTTGACTCCCTTTCACTGCTTTGCATGTGAAAGGGATATATTAGGAATATATTCAAAGTTGTGAAACGGTTCATTATTTGAATGATTAACATAATCATAGCATAGTTTTTAACATGCGCAGTTCGGCATAAATAGAAAATAATTCCTGCATATGTGTTGTTAGTCTCCTTAAATGCCGCTCTGTTATGGTAGGGCGTATCACTTACCATCAGGTGAGCGTCCTGACCATCCTGTACAGTTTCTAACATGAAAGAAATAAGATGATGACGTTAAGATGTGATGTAAGTAACGGTTATCTAGGTTCAATATTTTTACTTAATCTATTATGAATATTTATATCTTTTTTTTATAAAAATAAATTTATGATTTAATGTATAAATGATAATGATTTCGTATAACATGGACTTCGCATTTGTCTGGCGTCCATATTATAGTCAGCTTGAACTGAAATTAAGAATTTATAATACATATAAAATATTTTTATTATGATAAGTTACAAGTTTCGCCGAACCTCGGGGATTAGTTCGAATAAAACATATTTTTGTATTGTTCTGGGGGTTACTATGTATAAAACGTATGTTTTAACCAAAAGTATGTTTATTTGTTGTTGTTAAGAGAGAGAGAGAGAGAGTTATGACAACTTAAGCCCTGTAGTAGACTATCACTAACTGATAAAGTAAATAACTCTCTTGTCATCTAACGACATATGGAATCTCTCTTTTTATAACTGTTAATAAGATGTTATGCATCGCACTACGTTTATAATGGATGGTAGTTCAAGTTCGAATGACACAATACACACGGGATGCAAGATCAAGGTCGTATTGCATTGCTTATGTATGGCTTATTGTGTGAGAGTACTTGTTTTTTGGAATACATTGTTACTGTGCGTGCTATGCATTCAGTTGATTTTTATTATGAGTGTAAATTTTTACCAATTTTTTATGTCATAAGTAAACGGGACGGCCAGTGCGCTCACCTGGTGGTAAGTGATACGCCTGACCATGACATAAGCAGTGTTGAAGAAAATTAATAACAGAAGGTAGTCATTAATTTTACGGCAATACTTCTCTGCGCCCGTCACCCGAGACAACAGATGTTAGGTCTCTTATACCTGGTAATTTATTTCGTGTATCACGAAAAGTTTAAATAAATTATAACTTATATATAGACTAACAAATTTAAGTAGTTACTGCACTGCGAAGCTTATTGGAGCTTGAATTTTAGATTTTATAATAGCTGCACTGTCATTAAAAGGAAAAAGGGGGATAAATTCGTTAATAGCGCTAAGGAAGACGTGTCTATTTAGTACACTTACGATTTTGATACGACTGTATCCCATTTTGATAACTGGTTAGGTATGACTAATAATAATCTTAAAGAGTTAGCCTACAAAATACACCTACATTTGTACGATGGCTAGTTGGCTCATTGATAGTAAGCGATGACATAGCAGTAATACAACAGTTTTATAGATACCTGTTTTTAGTAAATATTATCTGCTGATATATCATGCATACATACTGCACCCATCACCAAAGACATATATTAATGATACCCTAGTACTAAGACTCGACTTTGTTTTTTATAAGGATTACATAACATACATTTAGGAGTTGATTTCACGTAATTAAGTTTGATTTTTTTGGTCTTGTGCCCTCATGGATGCTGTGTGCACATGCCCCTGGTATTACAACTAGTTATGAGCCTATGAATATGTTTTGAACATGTAAATTGTGTTGTAACGCTGTTTTGTGCACCAATAAATAAATGATCACATTGTAGGACTTGTCTAATTTGTTAACAGCATGTTAGATATCCATTAACTTAAAAGCAACGCGATTCTTTCCTTCTCGCTTAGTATGCGAAACGCTAATCGGAACAATTGCGTTGTTGTGGCAAAGGAGACCGACCATCCGCGCTTGCAATTGTTTTGCAACGCCCGGTGTTCTTTTAGTTACGTTGTTATGTTCACGGTTAAAGCGGGCGAGATTTTTTCGGCAGGAAGACGAGTGACGTTGAACATATAAGGCAGTGTATTTTGAAATTTATGGCATGGTATTAAAGTCGACAAATAAGTTATACGTGAAATAATTATAGATGTTTGCATTATATCATTGCCGTCATCTTTCGATAAGGATCTGGTGCATACTTGACTACATGCAAGGTTTAAATTCACAAGAGGACATATCTGTTTCATTTCAATCATTTAAATGCTGTAGAGTTAGCTGATCAGTGTGGGGAAAAATTTATTTTATATTATTTTGCAATAATAGAGCATCTCAGAGGTTAAAAAACATATATTTTTATTTAGAAACCCAGAACTAATTACATTATATAGGTAAAAATTGTGCTAAACAGTAACAATGTATCAGCCTCTTTTTAAGCCCTTGGGTTTCTATATAAGTATAGATTATTAATCTGTTGCTAACTAAAAAAACTTGGCTTTCTTTTCAAACCATGACAGTGCATTGCTGGAAGTTCAGCAGCTAGATATCTGTCTAAAAATAGGGGAGATATAAATATGTCTTTCCTATTTGGCGCTATTTTTTTTTTAACCGACTACTGCAATTGTCGAGCGCAGATAGCTCTCAGCCTTAAACATCGCACAACAAGCCTAAGGGCGTCCCCCAATGGGACTCGAACCTCGGCTTAGAGCGTAGCGGGGGGTATTTGGCGCTAAATATCCTTTTCCTCTACTATATTCATCCAGCCTCCACCAGCGTCCTTCTGCAAGTCGTCAGTCGATTGGATCGGTGGGCGTTTTACACTAAGTACGTTTGTCAAGACGCGGCTCGATTCCAGTACTCGTCTCTTCGAACAGCCATCGGTTTAGCGTGATCTTTACCAGCCCACTGATACTACAACTTGCAGATCCGAAATTGTGCAGACCTGAAACTCTCAAGCTCACTTAATGCTTGTTCTTTTTATTATTCCGAAAGTTCATAAGTGAAAGACGAAATACATTTCACGGTCATTATCAAAGTAACTAGTGATTAAAGTATCATTGTGCTATGGTTAATAAATTTTATGACCATATTTCTTGTTTGAATTCAGATAAAAGTATAGCAGAAAGTAGCAGTGGTGGCAACAGCGTAAAATGTAAAACAAAAGAATTCTTTAAGTCATATCCAAAGAATTATATGCTCAACATGCATTTCGTACTTTGTGCGTAAGATAATAACAACTATACAGCCATGAATTCTTGAATTTTACTTTAATAATATTACTAGTTAGTGTACCTAACATAATTTTTTCAGGTGACATGATTTACATATCTCATAATTTTAATTTGACATTCATTAGTGTTGTCTATGGGCCTTAATTTTATTAATGATTTTATTTTATTTGATTTAATGTTGCCTACGTTGTTTATTAAATTACTTCAAAGGTTATTTCTATAAATTCTTGAATATGATCGTTTCTAAGTTACATCGAGGTTATTCGAGCATATTCCCTGAATGATTGACGGGGTCAATGACAACAATATGATCTATGATCATAAATTACTACCAACAATGAGGTTGACATCAAAAGCCTGCATGAATAAAGGCACCAGACATTTGTTCTCTTAAGAAAATGACAAATGACTGGGCTTAATAATTTAATAATGTGTTACTTAGCATTTTAACCTTTATGCCTAGTGAGATTCGGTTTTGAATTGTTTATATTAACAAATTTAATATTCAGTAAATGAAACATACTTGAAATATATAACACATTTATTATACTATTTTTTAGATTATACAGAAATATTGGGATCTTTACTCAAACTTTAAGTTACCGTCCTATCAGCTTCGATTAGTTACATAGTTAACCAAAATAATTTACTTTAAACAAAAATTGTATATGAAATTAAAGCATGACAATTGTCTTGTACTTATGTTTCTTGAGATTCAAACCAGCAGATTATTTATTATTGGAATTAATTAGCTTGTACTTGCTTTTTCCAAGACTCGTCATATAAACTTGGTCTTCGCTAAGCGAACCTTCGAGGTACCGAGGTCATAACCACCTGTGTGGCCGGACAAACATTAATCGCGGAGGTCGGTCAAGTGCGCGTGCGCATCTGGCGTAACACAGCCTCGCCTGGGGCATCCTCTTTTGGACGGTGTCAGGTGTCATCATAATTGACGAGCGATTTGGGTAGTCCAAAATTTTGCTAGTACACCAAAAACTTTTAACACGCCCATCTGTGTAATGGTTGAGACGGCTATTACACCAAGGTTCCGGGTCGATCCCCGGGCAGTACAAACATTTACGTGCATGAATGACCATGTCTGTTTGTATTGGTTTGAGAGTTTAATAATATGTATTTATTTACAAAGAAAAGAATATAGGACTTAGTCGTCCAGGCAGACCCATTGCGGATTGGCCAACTTCACGGACAACCTTTGAAATTCTTCGTAGGTATGCGCAGGATTCCTCACGATGTTTTCCTTCACCGTAAGAGCGTCGGATAACGTACATATAATTTCGAAAATTCGAAATCACATTGGTACGTGGCGGGATTGAAAACTACTGTGAATTTGTACACTTTAATAAGGAATAATGTTTGTAACTGTTTGTACACTTTCGCCAAAATAGCAGTTAGCCTTGGTAACTTTTAAGACATGGTTTACGTCCTGTTTTGAAGTTTAAATCAAGAAAAAATATGAGTCAAGTATTAAAGAAATTTGTACTTTGCCTGTCATAGCTGTGTTCATGTTAGCTCACTTGGACAAGTTTTATAAATACCTCTTAATATTAAAATTTTGTGCATATCTTATGTTTTAATGTAACTAAACTATTTTATGTATGCATAATAAGACCTAAGACATATTTAAACTAAAATAAGATAAATTAGGTATTAAATAATTGTTTTAAGATTTGTTAAGCAAGGATATCCACTTTTGTAGATAAACATCTTAACAATAATAAATTATGTGTTTATAACTGACCACAAAAATATACATAACAACTTAATTGTATTCAATTCAATATTTATTGCAAACCATAATGTGGTACAAAGTTGGTCACATACAATAATAACATATCTTTATGGACTCCGTTAGGGCACAGCAATTTAAAAAAAGTACGTCTTATTAAAAAGTTATTGCTGAGCAATGTGATTTCGAATTTTCGAATTATATGTGCGTATTCCGACGCTCTTACGGTGAAGGAAAACATCGTGAGGAAACCTTCATGCACGCCTGCGAAGAGATTCAAAGGTTGTGTGTGAAGTCGTCCAATCCGCACTGGGCCGACTAAGGCCTAAACACCCCATACGGGTAGGCTCGTGCCCCTCGGTGGGGACGTTTAATGAGCTGATGATGATGATTGTTGAGTATTATTACTTATGTACATACAAAACTGTACGTTTCAAATTAATACAGTTTGCTACTGGCAATACTTTGACGTAATTTCAAGTGGTTATTGTAGTCATTATTTGTCCTACAATTACACTTCAGGATCCAACACTTCCAACAGCATGATGTTTGAGATGCTAAGCAAACAGATCTTGAACTAGTCAATGATAGATATCGTACAATTCTAAGAGTATGCTATCGGATTTACAATACTTAAGTCGTACTTTGAACCGGTAGCAGCTTTACACATTCGTTAATGGTTTTACCTTTGCCAATCTAAAATGTTTAGAATATGTGTGCGTGTTGTATATCGAATAGACTTCAAAGAAGTTAATTACGCCTAGCATATATTAACTGTAAAATTTTTGAATAAGTGAAACAGATTAATTATTTTAGACCCATTTATTCTATAAATATTTGTTAAAAACGATTTTAATTTTGAAAGATGGGCATGAATTTCTTAAAAACTGCGAAATGATATTTTCTATAGCAAGCTCTGGTGAATATCCATTAAAACAAGCATAATGCATATGTAATTTAGTACTTTTGTTTCCGTATGTATTTTGTTACATTGAATATAATATTATATATATTGTGTGTGCTAACAATAAATGAAAGACTCGTATAAGTTTCTTAATATGACCTGCAAACGACCAATAAGTTTTGTGACACGGTATCATAAAGGCTGGGTCATAGGTCGTTGTTGCCTAAACTTCATTATTATTCAAACTTTGTATTAATGCATTTAGAAGTTGCCTTGCGAGTTTTGCAATGATTTGTTGTTCGGGTTAAAAGCATTTTTGAGACTTTGAATAAAATGATACTTATTGTTTAAATTTTACTGTACAATTATGACATTTAGCTGTTAGTTACAACAGGTTGTAAAATGAGTAAGCTCACAACCTCCTTTATGATATTTTGCTATGTAAATAGGCGTTCTCTTGATGAAATTACATTACATTACATCCAAAGAAGCCTAAATATGACTTAAGACCACAATGAAAAACTGAAAACATTGCTCAGGCGTATTTTTTCTTGTCAACAGCACGCGACTTGATCTGATTATAATCGAAGGTTTCTACAATCACTTTTAACACCACCTTATTTTCATAACCATAAAGGTTAATGTCGCTTGAGAAACGCTCTCAATTAGTACCCGAACTAAGTTTTCGATTATTTTCCATGGCCACTTACAAAACTTGAAAATATTGGCTGCTGTTAGACAGGTTTATTGGGTAACGGTTACACTTGTGAAATTAATAAGTTAATTATGAACTTTAAACTGTTGACGTAGAGTTGAAATTCGAACGAGTTGATTGTAGGCCAATATGAATAGGGAATGACAAATGAAAGTGAAATGAGAAGAGTTGTATACGTAATAGAACTGATTTAACAAAAACGGTTTTATCAAAAGCAGCAGCTTCCATTGCCTGATTAATAGGCATTGTGATTAATCACGCATATAATTAAAATTGTAACGATTGCATTGAGGATTAAAAATAACCACAACTATATGAAATTTTTGGAACAATATAAAATGATATCGAAAACACATATTGTCATCGGATATTTACAATAAATATGCATTCCGTATTTTTTTAACGGTTTATTGTACGGACAAATGACGAGTAACTAAAAGAGAAATAATTAAAAAAAAATTGGTAGTTCATTGTAGTGTCCGCTCTATTGTCTATGTTCTTAAGATCATTACAATTTGTAAAAAGACGATACCTAAAGCAATTGAAATTGAATAGTTTATAAACTTTTTTGGAATAACCTCTTCATTCAAGGTTCAAACCAAGAGGTCACTTGACCCTGACGACCTTGACCGTCCATTTCACTGAGTAGAACTCCGCAGCTAAGAAACCATGAACTGATTTAACGACCGGAATCGACTGTTGACAACTAAACTTTGGTTAAGAAATCACATCGCAATTAAGTGATGAATCTAATTGATTTCTCAATCGATTTGTTTGTAGCCATATCTCCAAAGTCTCAAATTCTAGAACTTTAGTTTAGAGTAAACATGGTTACTTATTTAATAGAGGCAATCCGCCTGATTAATACGCCTGAGAATGATGTCTCAAAGTATACTGAAAAAGAGCTTTTTAGCGTCAACAACTGCGAATATATTAACTCATATATTACTTAATAAGACATTAATTCTCTAAAACTTTTTCAGATTCCGAAATTTTTTCATTTAAATATTGTTTACTATCTGCCCACTACTGTAATGTACTGAACTATCAACTTATAAGTGACACAATAGTCGTATAAATTGGGATGACGAATTGGTTCAAAAAGGAATTTATCCTAAAGCTCTCGTTATGATATTATAAACTATCCATGCCCATGACTTAAAATCACGGGAAGACCACAAAAGATCATTTTTTGTGGGGATAGTTGTCCACTCAAGTCTTTTGCATTTTACTTAATGAAAAAAGGACTCTTACATGCATTTTTAAATGAAAAAATGGACACTAACTGCATATTAAACAGTGACATTGTAATTTATATTGGCCGCCGCGTTTCGAACCTATTTAGTACAGACGACGCATGATATTTGGTGTATTTTATAATCTGTTTAAAGGTACATAAATAATTATTATGAGAAGCGGAAATATGATATCACACCGATGGATGGATCCCTCATAGGAGTTGTAAGGTGATCGCGTGTTCACATTTTTTTGTTTGTATTCAATGCAAATGAAATTGAAGATGTAATTGCGGTCATTTAGCTTCCTTAGTTACCGTTTGCTTTTTGTGATAGCTCATCTTTAGTAATAACAATGTTGACAACTACTTATTTGTTATGCCCTTACAACTTACCCTAAGTATTAGGTGCTGAAAAGCGTTGTAAATGTGTTATGCTTTTGATTTCAAAGAAATGACCTTTTCATTGGTATATTTTTTTTTTACAAAATAAACATACTCTTATGAATTAAGAATCAAAAAGCAGTCGGAGTCACCAAATTGGAGTAATCCAAAAAGGTGTAATAACTTGGTAAAAATAAAATTGTTTATAGTTGCAAATTTGTATGATACCGCGAAAAATAGTAAAGAATCTACTTATAGTGGGGAGTTTTTGCACGACAATTAATCGAACGGTTATTTATTCAAATAATACTTAATTTTAAAAAAATCAGAGAACGATATTCATACCTTGTTTGTTTACGAGCGTGTACAAATAAATATAAGGTTATGCAGTCAACGAGTCGTTACAGGAAATAAATAACTTTGAATTTGTTTAAAGGCCACTTATATAATAATTTACACTTAAATACTGCTTGTGAAATACACACCAACTTGCGAGCGCAACTATTCAAGAGTTTAGTTGCAATTTTATGTTATAAGCCGTCGAAGTAAAGGTACTAAAAGTTTATCGTTTTGCAAAAACACTTCTTTACTAGTGATTTATTTGCTGTGGTTAAAATCAATGCTATAGAATACACATCAAAAGGTACATTTGAGTAAGTTTTGTCGTTGACATTAAAGTCCAAAATCCCATCTTAAAACTAAACACCAACTATATAACATTGTCTGCGAAAAAAAACAACTTCAACCAAAATTAAACTTACAAACTAAACAGCACAAAACCCGCGAAACCACCGGCGCTAAAGCGCTGAAAACGGACGTTAACGAAATCGGGTTTTCTATCGAATGTCGAAACAATTGGCAATCGTTGCATTCGATACGAATCCGTTGCCGGCTATCACTGTACCACGTGTGATCACTTCGCGAGTTTCGGGCCGTTGGGTAATATATGCGGAAACGTTGCGCAAGCGCATGTATGGGTACATTACGTGAACTCAGCTTGCGGGCGGGCGACGGCGTGAGACACGTGCGTGCACAGCGAGCGCGCGGGCGAGTGACTCCGACGCCGCCATATGCGCCGGCGCAGGTCGCGGGGATACCCCCACTGCCTCTCACCTTTTCAGAGCAACCCCGCCGCGTTTTCCGATAGGTTTTCGCGCCTTTGACACTATGATTCGGTCAGTGCTTTGGATGGGATGAAAAAAACGGGTCTTGGCCTGGTACAAGGTTTGTATACTGTGTTAGAGTTTTTTGTATGAGTTTGGCAGTTACCGGTTGGTAAGTGGTGGCTGCTTGTATGAAAAGGATCACAGTGTTTTCGAAAATATGTTATATGTAGAGTATATTAGCGATATTTAGGTATTTTTCACACAATCTTACCTTTTACAGTCACATTAGCTGTTATTCGCAGTATAGAGTCACCCTGCGTATATTAGCCCAAAAGACTGTTAAACAACACATATTACTTGTAAATAGTTAAGATTTAAGTTCCTACGAGGCGTCCTCAAAACAGGTTCTTTAGGGAGTTAGATGCTAGAGACTCTACGGATGGGTAGTGATAAAAGACCTATGGTAGAGTAGTCATATAAGCCTGCTGCCAAAATCACACAGCGCAATTTTGGTGTTCTCTCTCTTCAGCCTTTCACAGCCCACTGCTGGACATAGGACTCCCCCATTTTGAAAATTGTCGGCCTATTGGGCCAAAGGCGTCCTACGCTACACTTGCCTAGACGCGTCTCCACTCCAGAACTCGTCTGCTCCAACGGCTAGCGGAGTTTGGTGTAAAAGGCGGAATCTTAACCATTGCACCAGAGAAATTGTCAATATATTCAAACATATGAGTGTTCTTGTTTACCTATTTGTTTCTGTGGTATAAAACATCCAGATAATTCAGCTATGTAATCACATATGATTGGATCACGGTGATTGGAGTTATTCAAAAAATACAAAGAGAATGTTACTTTGTCTATCTTAATTTTGATTTTATTTGTAATTGTAAAATAGAAGTGTTTTGCACTTTTGTGTTTCGGGATTAGGGTACTGTAGCTACTTAAATTACCAAGTCTAAGAAACCTAAGATCAGTCATCCGGGTGACAGGCGTAGAGCAGTGTTGACGGAAAAATAATATTAATTTCCTTCAACACTGCTTCTGTCGTGGTCAGGCGTACGAGTATCACTTACCGTCCCGTTCGCTTATGAGTTATGACATAAAAAAAAAATTAAGTTACTGTCTAAATACCGTAACGATGAAGATGGTGAACTGGGGTAAATACAACCATATTCATTACAAGTTTCATAGAGTTAGGTCAATAGACTTAGAAACTAAAGACGTCATTACTAGTCGTTGACCGCTGAAATAGTTATTTTGTTTACAAGTAACGAAAGACGCAGATTTTCTCAGAAATTTCTTGATCAATCCGTCATTTTTTAAACGAATTTATTTAAGAGGCAATTACTTTATTCTATGCATTATATGTTTATCTCTCTTACTTTATACTCATCATATTGTAATTGCTGGTTGGTACTGGTAAAAGGGGTTTTATATTTTTTTTGCCAGATATTTCCGTCATACGCTTTCCTTATTCAGCCTCAGCTTTTCCAAAGGCATCATTGGATCTAGTAACAACGGACTGCCAGACAACCTGTATTTTTATCTCAGCTTCAACGGACATACAGTTTTACTATTTCACCATCGGATACAAGACGGAGGCGAGCGTTCCATCCTTACGTGGTAGACATTCCAAACATCCGCACAGCCCGCTTTGGTGCCTCGTTCCTAATGCGCACCGCAAAGGAATGGAATTCTTTGCCTCCTTTTGTGTTCCCCGATCATTACAACCTGGCCGTCTTCAAGGCAAGAGTGAATAGGCTGTTTCTAGGCAGGCATGATCCATCTTCGGCCACATCATCACTTACCATCAGGTGAGACTGCGGTCAAATGTCTGCCTATAAAGGATAAAAAAAAAAAAACTAAAACTGCAACGAAGAAATTAGTTCTCACCTTCCAGATCGGAAGGCAACAGTCCACACAAATGAGCTACCGACGCTCACTTCGGTACTATTTTTTTTCCCCTAGCATCCTTTGACGTTACCCACGAGGAGGGTTAGTGACAAAGGTATTCTAATTTGCCGTCAACACATAGTTGTTTTGTTGTGTGTGGTAAAAATAACATAACTGCCTCCGTGGTTTAGTTAGCGCTAATCGTGATCTGGGGTCGTGGGTTGTGCGGGAATACATTATAGTAAATGTCAATTTGTGCGGTATTCCTCCTGTTTCTTTGCTCCTACTTAGGCGACTCAGCACCGAGTCTGCCACCTAGTAGTCTAGCTTAGGTTAGTGCATGTCTCATTAGTTTTATAAAGAAACTGCTTACATCCCACTTCAATAATACCATAATAAGCACATGAACAGATGTACTTTCAAAAGAATGGTGTTACATAATAATTTTGCACCGTTCTCTTCGATTTGCCTTATTCGACACCGATTTATCATTATATCGATGTTACTGACATAATTTGAAAGGTCAGAATGATCAAGAGGTCGTAGGTTAACTTTACACTAAAGAGTACATTTTTAAATTTACTAACTCATGTCATCGGCTATGCTCGCGTGAAATTAGCAGTTTGGTGCAGATTGGTGACAGATTTTTTTAAGCTTTTTCCGATCTACTTGATATTTATCGTTAACATGTGTTACAATGTTTGTTTTTCTTATATTATAAAGTGGTCGGAACGGTCTGCTCACCTAATGGAAAATGACCCCCCTGACCATGCCAGAGCAATATTGGAGAAAAAAAGGCACTATATATAGTAATTATTCTATGTAATACCGCACCCGCCACCTACGACGCCAGATGTAGGTCTCATACTTGTATACCGGGTAATTTCACTACAGTGCCCTCATCCCGAAACACAAAAGTGCATAGCACTCGTATTTCACGGGACGGTATCTGGCACTGCGGTGGTACCTACCTAGACAACTCAGTATCCAGGTTACCATCAAGGAAATGTTATGCATTTCTTTACTAAAGTATGCACATACGATAAGTATATCTATCCTTTGGATAGTATCCATTAGACAAGTTCCTTGTTTAAATAAAGACTAGACGGCGCTGTGTGAACGTTAATGATTAATTCTAATTATTTCAGTCTGTATTTATTTATGATAACTTATTAGTAATCTAATAAATAACATATATTTTTCTGTGATATTGTATGTTCTACAATTTTTGTTAGCGTTCTACATATCCTGAAAAGATCCATAGATGGTGGTACTGAGTCCAACGTTTATTCCAAATGACTCGGCATGCAATGGTAATCATGATAATAATACAAGATGATTCCGTGTGCGCACTTATATAAAACGTAAACATCGCGATCTTGTTTATAATGACTGAATTCTAGTTTCTATGGGAATAACTGGGGTTTTTAACACCTAACAAAGGTTAGACCTAAAGATGGGTATTATTAAAAACCAGCTTTTGTTCTAACGGCTTCGCTTGCGTTCAGAAGTATAATTTTTGATCCAATATTTTATCCTCTTAGGGGTAGAATTAATCAAAATTCTTAACGAATACCTACGTCATATCATCTACCTGCGTGACAAATTTCAGTCCGATCCGTCCAGTGGTTTGAGCTGTGCGTTTATAGATCACTATGTCAGTCAGTCACTTTTGAGTAACATATATTTAGATATAAAAAGGAAATACTAGTCCAGCGTTGGTTAAGCGATTTTAACAGCACATTAGATTTTGAAATCAATTTGCCAATTAGATACGTAAAAGACAGAAATCCTTATAGGCTGTTTCTAGGCAGGCATGATGCATCCTAGGCCGCATCATCACTTACCATCAGGTGAGATGGCGGTCAAATGTTGCCTATAAATGATAAAAAAAAATATGTTGGAGGACTCGATATTATATTTGTTCGGTAAATTAATTCAGTTGACGATGGCGCAAGAAAAGCAACTATCGTAATATCAAGATGGTCGC
>PQWD01014507.1:0-25835 GCA_019425675.1 Leucinodes orbonalis
CCAGTAAGTATGCATTATTCATAAGTTTGGAAATCTTGGGATATTTAAATTAATTTTCCAGCCTACAACGGCCGTGATCTGTTAAAAAGTTGAAGTTTGATCCATATCCCACAAAGCTAGTTTCCCATAAATAAATAAGACAAAAAAATATCACAGACAAAGCGCATTTAAGCAAGGGGCTTGTATTATGGGTACTGAACAACGGCTAACGTACTTAATGTTTTATTGTAAATACATACATGCTATACAGTATATAAACACCCAAAACAACCAGCCAAACAGACATGTACATGCACACAAATGTTTGTACATACAGCACTTGGATCCATGATCCCATAAACAGTCGGTCCAAATTCACGTGTTTGGGTCGCGGTCGTCAAATTAAAATATCCATTACGTATCCACAAGTCCCAAATTTGACTGACACCCTACTTAAGTACAATAACTGATACACGCGCATTTACATAGTCTTGTTCCAAAGCGCGGCTTTATAGTTTTTACGAGTATTTATGGAGTCCATTTATATGTAGCAGGGCATATTCACAAGGAACTGAAACCTTGTGTTTTTGTAAGAAAAGGTTAATTGATATAATGGATCTTCATTAGATTTTGTTGATAAAGATCGATCGACGATTATGATAAATGATGAAGTCGTTTAAAGAGTTATATACCAGGCCAGAAACGGGACCGTTTATTGATGATCTGTGTTTTAAATTGAATGTTCTCATTGAATCCAGTGTGCTTACCCCTTGTAAATTGTATCATCATCAGCTCATTAAACGTCCCCACCGAGGGGCACGAGCCTACCCGTATAGGGTGATTAGCCTTAGTCGTCCACGCGCGCCCAGTGCGGATTGGACAACTTCACACACAACCTTCGAATCTCTTCGCAGGCGTGCATGAAGTTTCCTCACGATGTTTTCCTTCACCGTTAGGGCGTCGGATAACGTACATATATTTTCGAAAATTCGAAAACACATTATGAAAAATGAAAAACACGTGTCGGGATTTGAAAAATGTAGTAAATGCTGCATTGTTATTATTTGAATCGTCTTTTTAGGGTTCCAAATGCAAAAACGGAAACCTTTTAGGTTCGTCATGTCTGTCTGTCTATCCGCCCGTATATCACACCCTTTTTTCTCCTCAACTATTAGCACTACGCTGTACAAATTATTTAAAATAATAAATATATGTATTCTGTGAACCACTATAAAAAAGAATGGGTTTTCCCATACATTGAACTGAAACTTAAAATATTATCTATTCATCGAACCCTTATATCTATCTCTATCGATCTATATATTGATAATCCTCACGATTATCAATATATAGATCTTAAAAAATGATATTGAGGTTTCTAATATTTTTTTTTGATAACAGTGCTTGTTGGAAATGGCGATAGAATCCACTTTTTAACATTATATAATGATGTTCCCATTTTATATTAATTTTACCCAGAAGGTTCGTAATAATTTAATAATAGGCACTCGTGTATATTTTGATTTAAATGCGTCATTTTAATTTGCATTAAAATATTCCATCAGTTAGAATCAAAGGATGCCATGTTTTCCTCTGACACGCCTAATTTGTTTGCATCGTTATAACCCACTAAATCATGTCTAATGGAATATTCTCAGTAAGTATCGTCTCTCAGTTAAAACGTTGCCCTCATACTCGTAATGATTCATACTAATAAAATAAAGGACAAAAAATGCCGAACCAAATAACACAACGGATTCTGGGTTAATTATTTTATTAACGATATCGAAGGTCATTAGGGTAAATTTTCGATGAAAATCACGTAGCGGAATAGGCATGATGACTGGGTCCTGAAATCGTAAGAACTATTTCATATTATTACAAATCTGGGTTAAATATAACGATGTGCTTACTCTCAGCTCGAAAACTCATGTTTTATGAATTTTATTAGTCTTCAAAGTTAGATGGGCAAGTCCATTTTTAAAGTACATTAATTGTCAAAAATTTGTTAACAAAAGGATACAATTTAAAGCAACTTTTGCTATGAAACCGTTTTAGTAAACGCAACATTTAATATAGTTGTAGTACAAAATTCACAAACTATGTGTACTAATTACTGATGCGTGACGTCATAACTAGGTAGCCATTTGTATGAAGCGTTTTTGGGAAAGTCCATTAATGTGTTTTTAGAATTGGAAAATCTCTGTGAGTTTTAATGTTAACGGAGTAATTTTTTTACCAATATTTCTATTATTATGCGGTCCATCGATATAATAACAGAAAAAACAATTGTCATCATCCCTATTATATCAAAGAATATTAAAATCCTTTCTTACTGATTCATTTTGCTACTACAGCCTACTGCTGGATAAAGCGCAAGGCCTTATTGAGGTAAAGTCCCTTAATGAGCTCTTGGCTTGATCCCTTATTATGCTGGCACCCTTTTCCACATTGCTGAAGTCTCGTTGGTTGTTCCACGTTTAGGTGAGGTTGGTGTCGTCCTTACACTCGGTAGTGAACAAGAAAGTGTATCAAAAGGTGGAAACCTGGGATTGGGGTTTCTTTTTGTTCAACAGTGGACAGTGATTTGTTAAAGCGAATCCAATATATATGTCACCGGAAAATAATAAGAACCACAAATTGGTGAATTTGCTAGGAACTGATTACCTTCCGTAGGATTCTACACCAGAGATAAATTGTATTATTCTACGCTTACATTTTCGAATGAGTGAAATTTAACACAGAGTTACGAGAGTTTTATAGTGGCCATGACCAACATAGTTACTATAATAACGTCGTTGTTCAGAATTTTATAACAAACAATGTTTGTTTAGCTCTTCTGTGATAAGTCTAAACTTGTAGAATGGATGGATATTACTTTCAAATTATTAAATTTACGAAAATGTAGGCGTATCTCTAGTGTAGAATCTTGCGAAAAATTATAATTTCCTATAAAATTAATCATTTGGCGATTCTTATTATTTTCCGGTGTCATCATCATACCAACGCGTTTGATTCCATGGAATGGTCAGCGCAATACCGTCTGTAGTGGACTCTGTTACCTCACCCGTGGCGTAACGCTCATTGACAGGCGTGACGCGTACGACACACCCATCCTCCGCCAAAACTACTCAGTTAAACAATACCTGCGTTTTACGCATTTATTAACAACGAAACGTATTCAAATAATACGTATTATTCAATTTATTTTACAGGTCTTGTGACCTGGCATCGGTTTTTAAAAAATTGCTTCTGTAATTATAAAGAATCGATTTTTCGTTGAGAGTGATCGATACATTTTCATTTAAAATTGTAATAAAAAAATAATGTTTGAGAACTGTGTAGTTTAAACATTTAATCATTGACGAAGTTTTATGTACTGTGAAAAAGGAATGTTTCCTTAGATTTTGTACGAGATTAGTGATTTGTGACATCATTGCTCACTATCATCAATTGACCTTATATTTATTGGTTTCATTGTATTTAAAAAGAAATATTGCAAATAAACAAAAGTCAATGAAACAACATATAAAATAAGGTGCGCTTTTATAAAAACTAGGTTTGGTATTTTATTTCGGAACTACCGGATTTAACTTTACTGTAGGTTCAGTTCAATAATCGTTAAAGTCTAGAGATTGCGAAATTGGAAAAGGAGCGATTCCATCTAATCTTGGAGTAATTTGCTAAATGCGAACTACGACCTGGCGACCCGCTAACTATTGGCCGCTGTAGTGTGTAGAGCTTTACCAAACAAGCAAAGACAAGCTTTAAAAAGCAGCAACTTTCAGAAACCACTTAGTGGGACGCCCTTGGACTTGTAATACCGGTCCGAAGTGGGATTCGGATCTCTGAGGTTGTTGTGAGAGGGCCTGGGAAACATTGTTACTCGTATATTAAGGCACCACAGAGTACCTTTTTGTAAGGCACCTTTGTTAAACTATGAATAAAGTTTTTTTTATTAATGTAGTATTAGGTAGTCCGTATATATGACACGGAAAGCGATCCGTTTATCGACTACAAGGGGTCGAGACAATGTGAATACCGGTGTCGTCCCTAATCTCAACGTAAAAGCTTTTTTGAGGTAGAAGTTGTCTTAGCTTAATTAGATAACCAACACAAACAATGATTTCTATCTGATCGAGATGATGCGACGCGCGTAGTTCATGTATCGTGGTGTTGTGAGTTTTCACCCGTGCTACGTACGATGCGCCTATTGTGTCTGGAATCTGGTTTAAAAGGTTAGTAAAAAAAAAAACAATAAACCCCTCTAATCATAAGTGATTGGTTTTTTGCCGAGCATATGACGGAATGTGCTCAAATGTCATGTGTTCCTTTTTGAGTGGCTGACCGTGACATTAGCCCAGCAGTTCCTTGAGAACTAGTATTTTTTTTCAGCTTCATGCAGCCTACTAGAAGAATAGAGCTTATTATATTGAACGGTTTAATCGGACTTTTATTTTGGACACTAATTTTACGCAACTTGTTAAAAATAAATAAAAAAATGACTGAGAATGAAAGGGATAAAGTAGTGTTTCGAAATTGAAAAAAAAATACATATGCATCCTTACTCGTTTAAAAGTTGGTTTAAAAGGTTTTAAAGTTGAAAAAGGAAGCAACATATTTTATTTACTTTTTTTTCAGTATGAAATCGGTATTTAAAATAAGCCCATTTTTTACACATCACATGTTTAATAGAAATCAGTAAATTTTATATTCGGTAAGCAATTCGTCCGGTCCATTACTGGCGATAGCAAATTTCACGATAAAATACGTGCATTAAAATGTCTGATAATTAAAAGATATTTCGAATTTAACCTTTATCTCTGCACCCTCAAGGAATGTTTTTCTCTCAACTCATGGGTTTAAGGTAATTATCGTGACTTGACACCGAAGAGGACTCCCAAAGTGGTTTCGCGCGCATTCGACCCGACACGTCCGAATCGATTTATTGAAGGACCCATTAAGGCATTATGCTTTCAAACTTATTAGCATTATATTCTTTTGGACCGCTCACTCGACCTGCTGAGAATAAAAAGTACAGAATACCAAAGGTACACTACCACATCGAGATATCGATGCTGCCTCGTAATTTATGCACCTTTATGCATGTAAAGATCAGAAGCTGTATATTTATTTTGACGTTGTAAATCGGGAAATGGCAGCTCGATGCAAAATGTTCGGAAATAATATTGATTATGAGATGATTGACTTGTTTGTAATATATTGTCAGCATATATTTATGGCGGATCTTCATTTAAAATTAGGTGTTCACCGCGGTATAAGATTATATTCTTCCGCAGTAAAATATACACAATTGAAATTGAGT
This sequence comes from Leucinodes orbonalis, assembly GCA_019425675.1. Lineage (NCBI taxonomy): Eukaryota > Metazoa > Arthropoda > Insecta > Lepidoptera > Crambidae > Leucinodes > Leucinodes orbonalis. The sequence goes on from PQWD01014507.1 coordinate 5,306, forward strand.
GTTACATTGATCCAAATTACATCTCAAACATACTTGTAAAAGTTTTCAACAGGATACCAAGGATGCAATTATGGCAGTATTACCAGTGGCCGTTGGTCATAAATATACATTTGTTACTCTGTTAAAGGTGACAGTGAATGGGAAAACTGTATGTTGACTAGGATATACTTATTATAATGAGCATGGTCCAATTGGTGGGTGTTCTTGCTTATACCTTCATCAGATCGGGCAGATTTACATAATAACCGTGGGCGCGTGTTTTTATATGCTAATGTGCAAAAACCTGTGTCGTTATCATTGTTGACATGTTGGTAAAGTTCGCAAAGCTGATAAACGATCATATTATTACTATGATTATTATAATTATAATAAATTTCCTCTGGCATTTACACAGTGATATCTGAGCCCAGTCGAATTAAAAAGAAAGTTTTAATGCGGCAATGGAAAAAAAATCAATAAATACTAAATCAAATCAAATCATTTTATTTGCATAACGAATGTTAAATCTTATACAGGTAGTCAGTATTACATGAGGCCACAATGTCGTTATACCGGGTCACTGCGTGCCGGTGTGCAAATATTTATATTACATTAATAATTAATAATTACGATATTCATTACTAAATTTATATAACTAATGTAAAAAAATCAATAAATACTTGTTTTTGTTTTTTTAATTGTGAAAACAATAATTTATTTTGTTTTGTATAGGGATTACCCAAACATTGTTTGTGATCGACCACATACCTACCCATTTCAATTATAATAGTAATATGATAGAAATAGACATGTCTATTATTGATTTGGCTCAGTAATAAAAAAAATTGCCAGTACTTAAGTTATTGAAATAAATGTTTAAATGAAAAAGCGTTAAACGGAACGTTTAAAAATAAAGCTTTAAAATATTGATGCAAAAATCTGACAAATAAATTATGTAGAGTTATTTAAAATTAGCTACCATGATATACTGAAAATTATATTAAAATTACACCGTAACGACAGGTGATTCGGCTCGAATATTTATATGTCGGCTAAGCTGTACTCCATCAATTTTATGAACGTTAATAAGATAGTAGGCACGTACGAGGGACTAAAGTAAGTCATCAACGGTATATAAATAGGTAGTCAATAAATTTGCCATGGATATTTATCGTTTCAATTGCTCGGTAGCCGAAGGTACATTCCATTAACGCTTTTTGCAATCCGATCCCGTGTATCCTTATTTATACAACAGGAATTATCGATGTTCCGAACTCCACTCAATTACTTATAAATACACTTTTTCCTGCATCTTTCAATTTATTGCCACCAGCATTTTTTTCACTGTTCCTTGAATGATGAGGGAGACAATTTCATTCGCAGCTTTCATGAATCATTTATGCTGTCTCCTCATTTTTGTTAATTCTCACTGCCACAATATTTATTTTAATTTTTACTTGTCTTAAAGAATGGGATCGTGTTATCTTGATTCAATTAAAGGTTTCATATTTCATGCAAATATAAACGCCTATTAATGGATTGCAAATATTTGCAATGTGTAAAAAGCCCCTGTAAAGTTTTAGTGAAGTGTTTTCTCATTTAAAATAGGACTAAAAAGTCATTGTCCTCTATAAGGTCACTCAAGAATAGCTTCACACTTTGTACAAAATACAAGTGAGGTCTCACATGGAGACTCGTTGTTATCACTTTTGGGATAGCTCAACTAACTAGTTGTTTGCCTGAGTATGGAAATTCTTGGCCACTGGCGTAGGGTCGCTCCTTTGTCGATCTTATCATCATCATCATCATCAGCTCATTAAACGTCCCCACCGAGGGGCACGAGCCTACCCGTATAGGTGTACAGGCCTTAGTCGTCCACGCGGCGCCTAGTGCGGATTGGACGACTTCACACACAACCTTCGAATCTCTTCGTAGGCGTGCATGAAGGTTTCCTCACGATGTTTTCCTTCACCGTAAGAGCGTCGGATAACGTACATATATTTCCGAAAATTCGAAAGTACATTGGTACGTGTCGGGATTTGAACCTCAGCCCTCCCGGTAGGAAGGTCGATCTTATAACAGAATATATTTCGGGGAGTGTGCGTAGATAATATATTAAGACATCGTCCCAATAAAAGCCATTTTGGTCGATCGCGCAGATGGTGGAACTGTCTTAATATTTTGCAACTTGTCCAAAGTGGCAGCTTAATGTTCATATTCCTTGAGACATTGAGATTTAAAATATGTTACAAAGAGAACGGTACGTACAGATCACTCACTTGAAGGTAGTGCCCATAGATGTAGGAATCTATATTTGTGGTAGTGCCTCATGACAAATGCAGTGTTAATCACTGTTTTCTATCTACACTGCCCTACTACGAAAACTGTTCTCTTATACCTAGATAGAGTTTTGGTCCGGTGATAATCATAATGGTTACTTTATATGATGATGGTGCAACAGCTGTAAAATTAAATTCTTAGCATCATTTCCAGATACGCCATTGTGTTTACAAGAAACAATTGGTTGCGTTATTAAGAAAAATGTTATACCAGGTTTTAATTCGACTTCATATTCTGGCACCAATTACTTCCCACGTTATTTCGCGTGAAATATGAGTGGATTGTATTAAAGTGTGCTGTAAAAGGGTATAATTCATCCCCTGGCCGATGATTGATGCCGGCTCCATTACTCAGATCCCCGATAAACAATACGTACACGGTACGGACGTGTTTTGTTGACAACAATGAAGGCTTAGTAACATATAAGGGATATTAATTGGGAGGAATACTAAATAGAACGTTTTGTCTGTTTACAATAGTGTAAAGGAGCCATAGGAGGCTAGTTTATAACTGTTAATACTCGTATATAGAAACACTCAAAATAATACAAACAAATATGGTTTCTTATTATTATGTTTTCGAAATCCTTAAGATTCACGGGCCGGCCCTTTGAAAGGCATGTGTGGGGCCGAAGCCATCTAAGTGTAATCTTTGTATGGGTTACACGTGGCGGATGCCATCACAGAATGCACAATATGATACAACCCATGATAACCCACCCCGCCAAGTGTAAAGACTATTGAAACTATATGGAAAATATGATACTGGGTTTTGGTGGACTGGATATCTGGGCTATGAGAGAGATTAAGGACGGCTGCCATTTTTTATTATTATTATTCCAGACTCCATGCTGTAGTAGCCAATATCTTAACCGTACACCATATGACTCAACAATTTATTATATTTAAAAGCTTCGATTTTTGTCGGCCTATGGCCAGTACTTTCAGGTATATTACGTAATTTAAGTATTACACGTGGTATTTATAATATTAAATCACAAAATTACACCTATAGTTACAGCCACGAAAACAAACACAGTTTTGTGAACTGGCCTAACCAACATAAACGAACCCTAATACGAAGGAGGATGCGAGACTTATATGCAAATCACAGTCGTGACTGGTAGCTTGGTGATTCAACACTGAAAGTCCTGTACACTACTCATCAGCCTTGTCGTTTAACATGCTTTATTATTGTCACTGGCCAATAAAAAAAGTCAGGGAATGTGCTCGTTTAAATATTCATGGAGCACTCACGACTTCGATACAGCTTTTTCTGAAGGTAAATTACAGTATGGGTTTTCCTGGATGTAAAATCTGGACTTGTATGTTTCCTTGTGTTTAGTAAAGCTAAGAACATTATAAAACGTGTTATTACGGTTTTGGTATTTTCTGAACGTAGCCTCAAACTGCGCCTAGATTGGAATTCGAAATTCAAACTAGTAATATCTGATCTTCAATTTTAAATTTTTTATAAGTTAAGTATATTACATATGCATTATTTTTATGTGTTCATATTTTATTTCTTCCGTTAATTCTTCCCTAAGGCTATTCTGTGCCAGAAATCCCGGCCATCCGTTTTTTTCATCAAGCTTCCACCAGCGACCTGTCGTCAGTTCATTGGGCCAAACTATAAATTTTCTTAAATCTGTGGGCCAAACAAACCAATATATGGTTGTACGTACTTTTAATATAATTTTATTACCTACAGAGTGTTTCCAATTAGCATGACCATAAATTATACCTCATACTCATAGCACAGATAATTTAATATATTCTGTCCCATAGCAATTCCTCCTTCCCCGTATCCTAAACCTTCATATTCTTATCATCATTAGGTTGTTTTTAAACATGTAAAACTTTGATTTTGAAAGACTTTCTTTTTTCATCTTATGTCCGAAAACCTTTTTAGGTACTGCGGTGGTAAAAAAACACATTAATAATTCAGTCATGATTTTAAATAAAACAAAAAATATTAATTAATTCATAATGATTTAACATTAAAGCTTGCCGATGTACCATTATTTAAAGCAGCAATGGCGGACATGCTCCAGATTAAATTAAGAAATTAATCACGCCGATTAATGTCCGAATGCCATTTGCATGTAACGTATCTATCCGAGAGAAATTAATACAGCGAGTCAAGAACAATCGTTCCAAAAAACCGGTACCCTTTTAACAATATTGAGTTGCATGACCTTTCCTCGTCTAAAGTTACCATAGAGCATCGTTATTCAAATTTATATAATACTTTTTTCAAAAAGCAATAGCTTAACTACATAAAAAAATATGTTTTTGTTATGATATGTGACAGCGATCTCATAACAAAGGCGTTTGGGCTATGGCGAATTTTTAAATATTTAAGGTTAATATATATAAGGCTTATGGCGTGTGTTTTTGAATATTCGCTTTGTAGTATAAGGAACAAACTATCTAAAATTATTGTTGACAGGTTGTTTGGTAAGTTGATAATGCCCTACGCTCTCACTATTTAGAAATATTTTGGCGTATTTTGCTTGAGATGACTGATTTTCCACTGAGATTCAATAGCAAGCCTACTCAAATCAAAACAAATCGTTTATTTCAGATATAGCATCCTACTGCCTACGAGTACATAATACTCGTATAAACATTAGGCACGGAAACTGTTTTTTTTTTGTATTTTCAAAGCGTTAGCGTTTAAAAAACAATTAATTCGATTTTAAATATTTTTTTACGTAATATTTCCTGTAAGTTACCGATTTACCGACTTTTTTTTAACTGACTACTGCTGTTGGCCGCAGATGGTCTTACAGCTTTACCGGGTAATTGGCGAGAGCAGATGGCTCTCAGCCTTAGCCGACGACTTACGAAAGGCCGCTGGAGAAGGATGAGAAAAGCCGGAGGAGCGTGATATCTGGTACAGGACGGGAGAGACCCAAAGGATGACTGGATCACTGTTTATGAGATTTCCGTTACGGTTATTGACCAGTGACGCATGTTTATTTTAAACAACAGCCATTATGTATGAAGACCTCATGTAAATCATTTGCCTTAGGCTTAAATGTAATCGTTGGTCGCGTGATTTAATTTACTTGTCTTACTTATGTTTCGCTTTGGATAGAGTTGCATATAATTATATTGGCATGCGATGAAAATTTTACTGATATAAATTTTTATTCTTTAAATTTCCAAAAGGCTGTTGATTAATGTTGTTTTATTTTGAATAATAACTCTAAAATTATAGCTTTTACTTTTCCGTACCATACCTGTGAATAAAATTGTTAAAACATACTTTGCTGATGGTAGATATTTTATTTATTTATAACGGTATATATTTTGCCATTATTTTGCCATAGAAAACACTTAAATTTTAAATTTTTGACACGACTTCAATTAATTTTATTATGTAATTTAAGACTTTTTTAACTTTCATAAAATAAAAGATGAATATTTTAGACAAATCTGTAGCTATCACAATATAATTGAAATATTTAATTTAATTATATATAGATGTGATGCTTACGAATCGAGACATTTATTTTTCGTTTAAAAATCGATATCGATTTTTGAAAGACTTTCTTTTTTCGTAAGTCGTCGGCTAAGGCTGAGAGCCATCTGCTCTCGCCAATTACCCGGTAAAGCTGTAAGACCATCTGCGGCCAACAGCAGTAGTCAGTTAAAAAAAAGTCGGTTAATCGGTAACTTATATAGATGTGATGCTTACGAATCGAGACATTTATTTTTCGTTTAAAAATCGATACCGATCTTTAGGTGAGCAAACTATTTAAAGCGTGGGAGTAGGGCGATGATCTTTAAGGCGGATAGATCCATGGCGGACGTTAATGATGTCATTAACATGTTACATTGGACTTTGACAGGATTTATTGTTTAAGTATATAAAACATTAACCACGAAGTTGCACGTATTTAAGAAAGAAAACAGTATTTATTGATAACATTTCCGGCAATAAAAAAATGAAGCATATAATAAACAATAAAAAGGTATATATTTAACGGACATGATATTTTGTAATTAGATTATCGGTGGTGTGTGGGTTGGTACAGATAGGAACAGCATTCATGTTAAAATGACGGTAAAGACTTCAAGCGCCATTTGTTCACTTGCAATCTACATATACTAATATTATAAAGCTGAAGAGTTTGTTTGTTTGTTTGAACGCGCTAATCTCAGGAACTACTGGTCCGATTTGAAAAAATCTTACAGTGTTAGATAGCTCATTTATCGAGGAAGGCTATAGGCTATATATCATCACGCTACAAGCAATAGAAGCCGAGCAGCAATGAAGAATGTTTCAAAATCCGGAGAAAAATTTTCTTACTTGGAGATTCCGCTGCGTACGCTGCGTAAACGGTTAACGTTTCGCAAAAGTCATGTATTAGAGTATTGTTATCCTTTTAAAGGTCTACAAAAAGTCCGCGACAGCATATGTCTCTTTAAGGTTAGCTCCCTATAACATATTTTTGCTAAAAAAATTTTTAAAATATTACATCATTTTGTGAAGCTATTTTCATAAATATGATATCAATCCTTATCCAAATAAATACTTTATATATAACAAGTATTTTATTATTCAATTTAAATGAATATCTTATGAGATATCGCAGTTTTAACTCACCTATATAAACGAAGTAGCGGGTAAAAGAGAGCGTTAGGCCAAAGTAACTATTCCACGCGGACGAAGTCGCACGCAAAAGCTAGTCTGTAATATAAAACAACTATATTACTGTATCGCCAAACAGGAATGACACTGGAATACTCAGCCTATAACATCTAACTATAGGGCACATGCCTTCACGTCTTTACATTGTAGCTAGAATCAACGCGCAAATTACACAATCTTTTAATTAAATAAATATCCACTGATATTCACACAGCGCCATTTATATTACTAATACTTAGTTTGGGGCTAGGTGGCGCTTTATGAATGTCAGTGGATATTTAATTAGTTATATAGAGCATATTCCTGGGATACAAGTTCAAGGCGTCCCGATATTCACTTAGGAATTTTATGCACTAGCAACATGGGTACAATGTCAATAATCATGAATTAAGGGACTTTTTGACTCCTAAGGTTTTTTAAACTCGAATCATCATCATCGCAACAGCTCATTATACGTCCCCACTGAGGGGCACAAGCTTACCCGTAAACTACCCAGTCCGGATTAGTGCCGACTTTACGCACAACCTTTGGATCTCTTCGTAGGCGTGCGCAGGTTTCCTCACGATGTTTTCGTTCACCGTAAGAGCGTCGGATAAACGCACATATAATTTCGAAAAATACATTGGTACGTGATGGGATTTGAACCTGCTCCCTCCAGATCGGAAGGCAATAGTCCACACCAATGAGCCACTGACGCTCCCACGACGACGCTAAACTCGAATAAGTGAACTTAATAGGTATATCAAGAAAAATCACACTTTGGCCATTAAAGTTGAAGTGTTTGCCATGCAGTAAGGGTGTCTTGATGTAGACTCTACTACCATGTGGTACCGGCAAAGTGAAACCGATGGCCAATGAACTGGGAAGAGGCGAGGGCGCGGCACCTCACCGTCGGAATGCGCTCCAATTATAACTGAGTGGACCAGTCTTTGCATTTTACTTGAAAAACTGCTCCAGTTTCGACGCGTAGACCTATGAGTTACCTAGAATTGGCAATATTATTTTAGAATTTCCACTTATAGTTTCGTTTTAGATTTTTATGACACACACATATTACACGATATCTGACGATATTTCTTATCTGGCATAAAGCCTTATTTGTGATTAGGTATTGCATCCTAATCACAAATTTGTTGAAGTTTAAGGTTGGGTGTCTCCTATGTTGCTTTAGCTTAATAAGGCACTCGGTAAAAACTGAATTATAGAAGTTGTATGATGGTATTGCTTCAATATCAAGAAAAATTAACGTGGTGGTGTTCTTCTTTAAAAAAAACTCTTGTTGAAGAATTATAAACCCATCACGCTATTGAGGCACATTATAGGTTGTTTCGGGAATCATAACGAACCCTCTCGCAAATCACTTTGACGATTTCCATCCTACAAATCAGTATTCAAATGATCATTCAAACGGTCGTTTGAACAAAAACTCGGCGATAATAGCTTCTGTAACGGTACTTCGAACGTGCCGTTTTGTCGGCCATTCTAAATTAACAATGCATTTTGGTGACATGCACTTTAAGTAGCATACGTTAAATTTAAATACCACGGCTCAAGATTTAATTTTTTGAATTTGTTTTCTAATTCCTTGTAATCAACAGCTGTACAGTACAATAAATAATTCATACTTAGTTAATTACAGCAATGAGACAATAAACTTGTTAATTAGTTCATGAAAATATTTTGTTATAACTAAAATGTTCGACGATCTTGCTAACAGTCATAAACAACATTTCTGTTTTGTCACGTTCCCAATGCTTGCGTGATTTACTATTGCACCATTCTAAAGGTTCATAGCTCTACGTGACGAGCCATATAGAGACTAGACGAGCCCCCGTTCGCGAAACTGGTGGTGAATGTCAAGGGTAGAGCAACGACATGCCGCCGGTAAATAGGACATAAACAATACTAATTATTATTCAGATTTAAACATTCGTAGAGGACTTGCATTATGCATAAGTGAACTTGAACTGGCCGTAGAGTAATGAAACCTTATCATTACAGTTCCAATTACAAAAAAAAATTAGGCGGTAATTCGTATTTCGAACACTCATGTTTTATGAATATTTCTCCTTTATTGAAGTATGTATTTTGCGAGAATAGTATGTATTTTAACAATTAAAATTTAATAAATAACCGATTTATAATACACTTTTATCATGCCGATGACATTTTGACATCAGCTTAATTGATGGTTTATGTTTTTGATAACGTAAGACCAGAAGCCTCAATCAACAAAAAGGTATATAAATATGACTTTTGAATTAAAAATAATAAAAAGTATCATAATATGTTTGAAATAAGTTTATAGACACACATCACAGAAAAGGTGGGAGTTTTACTTGTATTAGATCAGATTTTCCTGGCACTTATAGCAGTAGTGGACTGTCACTATCTGGTATATAAAAAAACCTACCGATTTATTTAAAAAAATATAGAACTGTTCAATAACTAAAGTTAATCTATATCAAAATGCAAATATATTAAAAGTAAAAAAATATCTACCATATATAAATAAAAAAAAAATGGCCAAGCGCGAGTCGCAATCGCCCGTGGAGATCAACCCCATAGTTTAGACATTAGAGAAGGGGGAGGACACAACTTTTTCAACTTTGGAAGTGTCTCTCGCGCCAACTATTCAATTTATAAAAAAATGATATTAGAAACCACGATACCATTTTTTAAGTTCTACACATTGATATTTGATGAAAAAAAAATTTTTGAGTTTCAGTGCACTGTATGGGGAACCCCAAAATATATTATTATTCTTTCAAGTTTCTTGTCAAAACCTAAAAGCGGTTTACAGAATACATAAACTTACAAATTTTGAATATTGTAGTGTCGGCAGTTCGATTATGAGGCACGGATGACGTATCTAACTTTATATACAGAATATCATTGGGTATAAGAGACCTAACATCTGTCATAACAGGTGACGGGCGCAGAGAAGTGTTAGAAGAAGGACTAGATTCCTACTGGTATTAATTTTCTTCAACACTGCTTCTGTCATGGTCAGGCATATCACTTAATAAAAAACCCGAAAACAAAATCCAGCACAGAGTTTGTAAGTCAATGCAAGCCATGATAATGGCTTCCAGGATGTGCGTGTTAATTTATAGGTACAATTATTTCACGGCTGATCTTTTACAATCCAGTCCACGGATAAACGTGGATTGTCTGGAGTTTCTCACGTATTAACATCTCATTAAAGTGCCGTTGTTGAACGCTAATTTTTTAACATTTAATCGATGACTTTTAAAATGGTTGGGTTTTTATTACTATGATTATAAAGTTCAAAGTTAAGTGCCAGCTTTCATAATAAACGATAAACCAATTTGTAGAAGCGTAAAGCGCACCGGTAAAGTTATGACGGCTGAATCGCACTCGAAGGTAATCTTAACAACACGTATAAATTCACTCAATATGGTGCACTGAATTAATGTTAAGTTCGTCTGATATTGTTATCTCCTAAAGGATTATCACTTTACCGTTTCGAAAGCGGTTACGTAAAGTTTAAGGTTGGGTGTCTTCAATTAAGCCAGTAAGTAGTGACAGAAACTGAATTATTATTGCAACTGTCAGTTATTATTGTATTGTCTTGTTTAATGTCAATGTTACAAAAATTTCAACAACTCCCTGGCTACTCTTGGTAGGTATTGCATTTTTAAAATATTCGTATGTTAAGTTAGAACTCACACTATTTCAAAGTGTTAAAATTATTGTCGGTCTAATCTAAAACAAATTTAGCAAATAAACTACGTTTGATATTTTTTGGAATCCAAGCCAAATATAAATCTTTACTCTTTTTTATGCTGAAAACCAGTAAATCATTAGGGACCTAACCCACCAGCTCGTTGTGTAAGTTGCCAAACAGGGAACGAGGCTCTGGCGACCCTCCAGCAAATCATAGCGGAAAGCCTTACAGGAAGCCTAAGTCGAGCAGCAGTCGACGGCTTTTTAAGCCAATCATGTTTGGTCTTGCAAAACAATGAACCTTTAATGTTGACAATTCAATCATTCATAACTTATCAATGTCTTATCATTGATAAGTAATGTATGATTTAGTTTATGATTGAGTGATTAGGGGATTTTGACTTACTACAGCTCCAGGCTCCCTCATGATACTTCTACGCAGATCGATCATCAGCAATCATCATCTCACGGCCTCCCGCCATCTTGAAAGTCATTTGTATTACCGACTGAGGTACCAACTTTTCACCCCGCTCCACTTTTGGTTGACCTGTTACCTATATTGTAACATCACAATTCAAATCGTAAATTAAAACATACATAGGTACCTAAAAATACCTGAAAACTATGAATTCCGGAAGTTTAGACAGAATAAGCGATACGGAATTTTATTAGCTTATTAATTCTACGGCTTATTCCGTCAGCTTGATGGAATAACAATAAACGGAGTCTGCTAGTATGGCTGGGAAGTAACTGGTGCCATTATGCTGAAACTTCTTTACGTCACAAGTTAGCAACTTGGTTGACTTTACCGCACATCTTGCTCTTTAACCGATTTCAGTCTACTGCGGGATAGAGATCTTTCCCACTCTGCCGCATAAAACTACAACAAAAGAAATAACACCAAGTTATCGAATAGACAAGATATTTTCAAATAAACTTCAGTTCACTGCTCACCAGTACTTGTATGTAAATTGTAAGCTTTCATAAAGTCTATCAAGGGCACACCTCAAGTACATATCCTTGCTCTATTTTTCATAGCGATCGTGTTTCAGTAAGTTTCCTTGTAGGAAGTATACTCGTTTTAAAAACGTATTGTACACAAGCTTGCACGCTTCCATTAACTACTTGGACACGGTATATATCATAGATTTCAGAATATACAAGATATTCTTAAATCTGTACTTAAATATCACCATAGCCTCAACCTTTTCGGAACAATCGTAATTCATTCTCATTTAAAACCAATTACAAGTGATGTGTTCATTTTACTGTTATGTTTTATGAATATTTTTTGTTTGTTAAATCGCAATCGAATAAATTAATAAAGATCAGTAATCGACGGGGTGGAAAACGTTTAAGAACAATGACTCCGTGAATATATCTTATCATGTTTTATTTAACTCAATACTGAGGCAGTATTTTCATCTTTGCATTAAGAAAGGTAATGAAATATAAGCATTGTAATAAAATTTTAAGTAACTTAAAAAATATGTCCTAAACTTACCTAAATTTGTCTTGTAGGTTTTTGGTCTACTTATAGGGAATTATTGTGGGAGACAACTTTTGTTCTTTATGACTTTACACCATAGATTTTTGAAAGGTGTTTTCGTAGTCATTTCACCGTTACAAAAAAAGAGTCGAAACATTTTCACTTAAGTACTTATTACCATAAAAAATCTAAGATGCTCGTGTAAACTTACAAATATTTTTTTAATTAATTATCCAGCACAAAACAAAACATATGACTCGACAAACTTTTACTAAATAACCAACAAATTAACGTAAAGCGTCTCGGGAAATGAGCGGTGAATTTAATAAACTTGTGTATTGAAGGCCACCGATTCGACGAAGCACAATTTGCACATAAAGTTGGGTCCCATCAGCTCTTCGCTTAATCACGGATTATCAACCATCGCCAATGAGGCATTAAAGACATACGCTTACATGAGCGTGATGTATCGCTTTTTAATTAAATTTTTGATTTTATACGGCTGCGGCCTTGAATTAGCGGCGAGCTTCTTTTAAACTAAATAGATAAATTATTATTAACTTCTAAGTAAAAAGTAGGGCTCCACATTTCCTGACTAAATAAAGATTTGGGACAAAAATTTAGCAAATAACAGTGGATTAACGTGGGTAATGACGGACCAACGACTTCAAAAAAGTGTCCGGCAACAGGTTTGGATACCAAAATAATCCGGTCTTAGGTAATCTTCCTAAGACCAGTGGGTCTGGGGTTATTTAGGTAGCGCAGGACTTCCCGGTATGTAAAAGGCAAAAAACATCCAATTAATAAGGTAGTTTAGTTCAAGTTCGCCATTTCCCATTTTCATTAAAAAATGTTGAATATTCTTAATGATCCTGGCAGTCGATGCGTGACAATGGTAAAATACTAAAAAGGAAGTGATCTCATCTCACGAAACATTAACAGTTTTCTAGATTAAGGTAAGTAGATATGTAAACATCTGAAACATATTTAAACCGCCAATAGACGTCGACATCTGCATACTAGGAACAATAACTATATTGTTCCTTGTCTGCACCGCTACTATGACAACCGCAGCCCATTGACTTAATATTTAGCCGTACACGCTGAGGAACAAATAACATGTAATCATGGTGTAGGCCGCTCTGTTGGCACAGCGAGATGAATGGCCTGCGATCAGTTTGGTTTGTAAGCGATAATTTAAGATGATCGCGGTAATGTACGACCGAAGCGTTGTTTTCATTAATAATTTTTGAGCCGCATATCAATATTCCGCAAGTTGAGGCGGATTGTCAGTAGGGAAACCCAATTTAAGGGTTGATTTTCTTTACATAATAGATACTTATTATAGCAATGAAATGGAATATTGTAGATAATTTAATACCTTGCAATTCTAAATTCCTGTTCTTCTGTACTTTTACTACCTGATCCGTCCAGTCCTTGTTTTCTTTTGATATGTCATCGAGAGAATGGTTGCTCCAGTTTTCATAAAGCTGAGTTGTTTAGCATTTCGTATTGTATGCGCATCGGTGCAATTTATTATGTTTATTTTTTTGTTGACATGGTGTTTATAAACCTATTTTTTCCCTGTAAAATGTTTTAAACGGCGTAAAATATTTCTCTTCCTTTCATTTTCCTTAAAAAGGAAAGGAACCTGACCAAGGACCTATTTATGATTATAGGTGGCGGTAGAACCTATTTTTAATACTTACCTATATCCAGATAATTACTGATTATTAGTATCGGATCTTTTATGTTCTTGTAAACATTTTGTCTGTACTTTCCTGTTTTAAGTGTAGGTGTGGAAAGTTATGCGATTTAAAAATAACCGGGATATTTATCTGCTGCGAAAATTTTCGAAATGCACCATAATTGAGATTTTATGGACCAATTTGAATGAAGCAATTAGGCAATTAAGCGAAGTGAAATTCAGAATGCGAAGGCTCCAGAAAACAACCATTTGTGAGCAGTAAAAATATTTTTGGATTAATTTTAAATACCACACCTCAACTGTGTATCATCCTCAACAATCCATTCTCAAATCTAACAGTCGAACTATATAGTTATTTGACTTTTGACTTTTGACAGGAATGATAGAAACGGGACACTCCATTTGTATTTGTAACGAACTCGAGCCAGAAATGAGATAGTACGTATACGAAGTTAAGTTTGGTTTACATTATCTGGGATCTTAGAAATCTGATGTTTAGGGTGTTTCGGCAGCAAATATGGTCTGACTGCATTTATAATTTAATCATCATTGCAAACCCTGTCTGTCCAGTGTGAGTGGCGGGTAATTTTTGGCAAACGTCGGTTTAAAAAAAGTGGTGACGTCAAAGACATTGCAGGGGCATAGATATAGTAAGCGCAGCGCGCGCGCGCAATGTGCAGGGGAATTTGTCGCTTTGATAGACAGAAAAAATGTTGCTCAGTTGATCTACCAGTCCTAATAGACTCCCACAGGTAAACCAGGTAACGATATGTCTAGAAATTAGCCTATAAATAAACCGTTTAAGTACACACGGGCGTCGTGTTTTTTACTTTCCGCATTGTGTCGCCCGTTAATGTGCCAACTGGCATTCCCTTTATTCTATATAGGATTAAAATGTCCGATGGAAATTAATGTAACAACGTTCACAGCCTTTATAACAAGGTGCGTTGCGCTTAAACATAATTTAAATGTAAATTCGTCGATTTGTCATGTTTTAATTTAATGAGATGAAATGATCGTCACTCGTCATTGATAAGTATTAAACTTGCTTCGAGTTTGTGGCTTTATTTTGACTTTGATCAATCAGTCGTCAGCAATTCTTATACGTAACTTAGCTGGCCATTTGTATTTTTGTTATCGTAGGATGGTAGATTATTATGGGGAGATTTGACTATAACTTACTCACCACGAGGGCCAAATACGGATAGGTGACGATACTACCCTGTGATTGAAATACGGAATCATTTTTTAACTGACTTCAAAAAAGGAAGTTACTCAATGCGATCGTAAATATCGTTTTTTTTATGTTTGTTCGCGGATATCTTCGTCGTTTATGAACCGCTTTTCGGATAATCAAGTGCTACAACCTGCAATGCCCTGACCAAACTGGGAAAAGTCGCACAAAACAGTCTCCCAAGTAAATGTTAGGGACATGTAATAGGCTGTAGAGAACTTTCATTGGGAAAAGCAAATATATAAAGTTTCCGATGGGTCACTGGTAAAAGATCTCTGCCGGACAAAGGTCTTCCCAATTTTACGCCAAATATCACGATTCTTTGCTTTTCTTATCCAGCCTCCACCAGCGACCTTTCACAAGTCGCCAGTCCATCAGGCCAGAGGGCGTCCAACGCTACGCTTGCCAAGACGCGGTCTCCACTACAGAACTTTACTAGTTTGCTCCAAAGGCCTTTACGTCGGTTCCATACCTGATGATTTTTGTTAAAGGATGGGGTAACCTGCTTCCAGCAGAGGAATTTGATAGGTTAAAGCGACCGAGTGATATATTTTATTATAATACGGTATTTGGTTTCCCTATTCGCGAAGTTGAACGAGGTTAGGCGAATACGATAGTGTAAAGAGTAACTTGGGCTTTCTTGGTCTGACTTTGCCTCGCCTCGGTCGACTTTTTATTTGTTGTCGGTTTTTGGGACCGAGTCAAAGTTGCACAAAGTACCTCTCTACACTACTCGGCCGGTCTCGCACTACTTCGCGAGGAACTTCACGAGTAGTGAATAGGAAGCATGAAGGAAGCATTAGATTCAAGTAGTCCTTTTTTAATAGGTATTCAAAAGTATCTTTGAATAAATCATTTTTTGAGTATAAGTCAAAGTATTATTGTATCAACTTTTTTACATTGTCTGTCTGTTATAATATCACTAACTAACGTCATAATAACATAAAGCACGGATGTTGTCAAGTTGCGCGCGCGCCTAATCGCCAAGGCCGGCGACTGACCCCACGCCCACAGCACTAAACTGTCGATACCTAATCCACATTAATTTATAACTGTTAGCGATTATTGATCTTTGCTGCAAACAATGACCTCGGTTGTACAAGGACAATGAATTTACTAAAACGTTTACGTTTTACGTCGTGACGATTTTTCGCGAATCTCGTAAATATCTTTTGCTGAAACCTTTGAATCGTCAGTCATTATTCATATTTTTTGTAATCTACCATTGGTTCGGATGTATTGGGTTCAGAGGAAACCAGGTCTTTAAAAAAAAGGACCCATCTGGTGTAATGATTGAGATCCCCGTGCAGTACACACCTTTTGTGCATGAAAATGTGTATTTGTATTGGTTTGGTTTTTTATGCATAATATGTATGTATTTAAAAAATATAACTAATAGAATGTTTATCATTATTAGTAAAAATTATTGGCTCGGATGTATTGCGGGATCTTCTCGTTGGATGGCAGCATTCCGAACCGGTGGTAGAGTCATTAGATTTAATAAAAAAAATTATATACTGTTTTGACGATTCAAAAGTATCTGTAAAGATTTATTTGAATAAAGCATTTTTCAATTTCAATTTCAATTTTCAATTTCAAAATTTCAATTGGGTTCAAAGGAATACAGTCCTTTCAAATGAAGTCGCCATTTGATACTTTTCCTACCTTTTCAGTAGTTGTATAGTTATATGTGGTAGCGAGCGAGTTGAGATCGCTATGTAGTCCGGGGGTGGCCAATTCAAATCCCATCGCATAGTGAAAATATCTTAGTGCGATTTGCGTCTAGGTACCACCGCAGTGCCAGATATCGTCCCTTGACATATGAGTGGTATGTTTCAGGAT
The DNA here is from genome assembly GCA_019425675.1 of Leucinodes orbonalis. NCBI lineage: Eukaryota > Metazoa > Arthropoda > Insecta > Lepidoptera > Crambidae > Leucinodes > Leucinodes orbonalis. The sequence goes on from PQWD01014507.1 coordinate 22,250, forward strand.
GAGGGCACTGTAGCTAGTGAAATTACGGGTACAAGAGACCTAACATGTGTTGTTTCGGGTGACGGGCGCAGTGCGGCATTGTTGGATAATACTGTCTACCAGTTGTTGGTCTCCTTCAAACTAGCCTTAAAATTTATTATTAATTTGACGATTCAAAGTGTCTTGTAAAGACTTAATTGAATAAAGATTTATTTCATTTCATTTCATTTCAATGCCGCTCTGTCATAGTCAGGCGTATCACTTACCACGTCCTGACCGTCCTGTACACTTTGTAACTTAAAAAAAGATTCGTGCTTCGGAGCACACGTTAAGCCGTTAACCACAGATAAATAAGAGTCAATGTTTACTTGAAAAAATCAAGCTAAAGTATTTATAAACCACATTTTAACCGGGACCAAAAAACTTAAAAAAATAATTTGTAAGTAACAGAAATAAAAATATTATTCTTTTATCAGGAATCTCGTATGGACGTTAAGTATCTCATTCAATGGAAATGGGTCGCAAAGGCGTGTCGCCACAAGCTGGTGGTGTCAGTTGCAATTTATATAACGGATTTTTATCAAAGTTTGAACGTGTGAACAAAAATAACCAATGTATTCATATAACTTCTTTAATTGAAATACTACGGAATATCACTGATTAAATAATATGTAATATCTAAACGTAGAGAGCAATAACGTTTGCAAAAAAGACATGAGGTTGCAAGGAACACAGACCGCCTTTTTTACGACTGTAAGTTCGGATCTTCTTTCGATCGATCTTCACCGGAAAATTAACTATCGAGCACTTTACTTGGTGTTAGACTCGATACTGAGTCGTCTAGGCAGGTACCACCGCAGTGCAGGTATAGTCTCGTCAAATAAGAATTTCGGGATGAGGGCACTGTATCTTGTGAAATGCTGGTATAAGAGACCTAACATCTGTTGTCGCGGGTGACGGGCGCAGTGCGGCATTAATGGAGGATAATAACTGTCTATCAGTTGTTGGTCCCCTTCAATGCCGCTCTGTTATGGTTAGGCGTCATCATCATCATCAGCTCATTAAACGTCCCCACCGAAGGCACGAGCCTACCCGTATAGGGTGATTAGGCCTTAGTTGTCCACGCAGGCCCAGTGCGGGTTGGTTAGGCGTTTTACTTACCATCAGGTGAGCGTCCTGACCGTCCTGTTCACTTTGTAAGATAAAAAAAGCACAGTGGCGTCACTCAGTCTTACTCATACAAACCGGTGTTAATTCGGCAATCTCAACTCATGATATTCCGCGGTGTCATATAAGGTCGAAAGTCGAACGCGCAAATTCTACGAACTTATTTGCGCCTAGAAATTTCAGGAAGCCTTACTGTAAAAACGTTGAGTTCGCTATTCAAAATATAAAAAAATGTTATTCGATATTACTTACTAATTTTATAATCGCCACTATTAATCTACAAATTGAATGAAACTGATCGTTGCGCGTGCGCATACCAATAAAATAAGTATGGCATCGAGCCGGCGAACTCTGTCGTTTGACGTTAATGTCTGCGAAAAACGATAAAATCACTGTTTATTGCCCATATCCAGCGCCAACACCATCGACAGACACTCCCATAAGCATGTCTTATCAAATTCCTTCGATTGGATACCGTTTGTTTGGATATTCAAATTTATGGAGATGGGATCACACTAAATTTGTTAATATTTACCTGTTTATTTTTAATATTATCTTTTTATAGCATATTTAATATGTTCACGCTATTTGCATATGCAATTTTAGGAATATTTGGATATTTTATAAAATAAACTTTTCAAGCTATTTTGAACCTTGCAGACTTAGGAAATAAAGTTCCAGTGCGGGGCAGTGGTGCAACTGCTCTGTCCAGCTAGTTGGACCACGGGTCACTTTACTAAGGGCAGTTGTCCAGATCATATTGTCAATCCCTTCTAAACGAATTTTAGGCCCCGCCTTTAGCGTGAGAAACAATATTTTTCTATTGTGCCCGTAAACTGTTAGGAACAATCTCGGAAACAGGTCTTCCCTTGACTTTCGTCATTGAGGGGTTCCGTACCACGTTGTGTATGTTGGTGTGGCAGGAACCTTGATCGATTCTTTGTCCTAAAAAGAATCGACCTCACTTACTTACCGCACTCACATACATCTTCGTAGCTTCATGTTTTCTGCTTTACCTTGACCTTTTTATGTTACAAAGTATACAGGACGGCCAGGACGCTCATTTGATGGCAATTGATACGTCTGACCATGACAGAGCAGCATTGAATGATACTTACAATGATAGACAGTTATTTTCTATCAATGCATCATATGTGCCTATCAACCGACCACAGATGTTAGGTCTCTTATATCGGTAATTTAACTAACAACAGTGTCCTCATCTCGAAACACAGAAGTGTAAAACACTTCTATTTCACGGGACAATATCTGGCACTGCGGTGGTACCTACCTAGACGACTCAGTACCGAGTCTATTACCTAGTAAAACTCTCTATTAGAACCTCTTTTTACTTATCCCATATTTTAGCTCAAGTATCATAATGATTAGCTTGCTAAATCTTGCTTGTGAGAGGTTGGATGAAAAAAGCGGAGGACTGGGTATTGGAGAAAAAGGGGATACGTACAAAAGTATCCCATTTTGCTGGACATCCAGCTTATGGACTGCGAAAGTAATAGAGAATATGAGGTTGAAGTATAAGACCACTCACGAGAACCCCTCATTGTATTTCCAACGAACGAAACTTGTATAAAAATAATAATACCTACTCGTATGCCATCGTATGGTAATTAAATTATTAAATTAATTCAGAGTGGCCGTGTATCCGGTAATTATTATCGATATAACGAATAATGAAGCGTCCTTTACAAAATTAAGGTGCATTTAACATAACTTTATACATTAAGAGTCCTTGAATGACTTACAAAGAGTACACAGGCAGGCATCCGGCATCTGATACAGTGCTGCTTATTATTATTATTATTTGAAATAATTTTTAATGGTACTTACAATTTGTTCAAACTAGAATTGGTTAAACAAAATGAAAACATGAATGTAACAAAAAACATTGCTTCGTCGGTGAAAATGAGCAAACTTTTGTCATGCTTTAAAACATACTCTGAGTTTATGGAATCGAAATATATACTACGCAAATTATGCCTCTATATAATATAATATAGAGGCATAATTTGCGTAGCTCTATTTGCGACCTTATCATAAATTTATTCAAAGATGATGTCGAGGCTTTTTGCAAATTCGAAGTTATCCTCTTTATGCTTTTCAATAGCATTTGGATCCTTTAGACAGATTTAGCAAAGCGAATAAATGAGGAATATAACAAAAGCGACCCAATCTTATTGACCGGTACATTTGACCACTTTTATTTCGTTTAGAAGGTCCTCATTTTGTTTTATATGTTTTGCGAAGATTCTTGTTATGTTGATGAGTTTGTGGCAATGCAGCAGCTGGTGCAAGTAGACGAGCCGTCACTATTTTATGTTTATTGTTAACAGATGGAAATCAGGCGATACGGGTCGGCTGGACGTCCTTTTTAACATATTGATATTCTTTTACAAGTAAGTAAGTTATTGCAAAACATAAT
>PQWD01014508.1:0-72799 GCA_019425675.1 Leucinodes orbonalis
TAGAAACACTGACCACGCGTGCACACAAACGTGTTTATACTGTCCGGGGCAATCCCCGGAACCCTTGGTTTACCGTTACACCAAATGGGTCGTCAATACATCTCCATATCCCCAGCAGCATAGGCAATGCGTCAATATTTGCCCAATAAATCAACATGATTAATCACGGGCCCGGCACTGAATCAATTGTACTGATCAAATTCAAACACCGACATATCTATACAATGTAGAATATAATAGCGCTGTTAAAACAATGTCCAAAATAAATCAATAACCAATCAGATCGGACCTGCGTAGTTTTGACTGGGCTGATGAAATTTGGGTCACCGAATCAAATGGAAATACAATATTTTGTACTGGTGGTTTTAAATCTGAAACCGCGTGGCGACGGTGGCGCCGACCGCGGAGTTTGCTCGTTTATTGATGTTTGGAAATGAAATATTTTACGGACGTGTTCGTGTGCTATGGAACGTAACAATTTAGTTTATTGCCACGCCGTAGTTAGAAACAATAAACCCTGATTAATTTCTAATGGTACCTACAAAGTCAAGTGGTCAAGTCTTAAGGAAGGCTGGGGTCCCGAGCAGAAAGAATAAAAGAGTATGTAAGAAATGATTGGTGGATACATGTAAACGAACCTTGTCAAGACCGCGCTAAGAGGCGGTTTATCATCTAAAACCCTTTGGGACTAAGGCGTTACTTTATCGTAATTGATGGTACAAACGAGTGTGCTATGTGGAAATAAATGTACGAGATTAATGCGCGGATTGGATGCGGAATGGGGAATGATTAAATGGTTCGAGGCGGTGATGAGGATTTTTCATAACATGCGTTTTTTGTTTAATGTGTATTTCGAGTAGAGGGATATTCTTATATTATTTATATTCTATAGATGTGGATCAGATTTTTTATATTGTATTTCGCTTATGTAACTAGCTTAAATTTCGTCTCACTGCCGGGCACAGGCTGGATATTCTACAGCCTGTGCCTTCAGTCGTTGTCTGATTGGTTAACGACTGTTATCCTATGTTAGTAGCTGGGACCAGTGGCATTAATAACATACTTTATGTTATCCAAAGGTTTTTTCATATTGCCGTCAAATTTTACTTTTTTAACCATAGAACTGAATACCTTTTGCGGTAGGAAGCTGTCAAATAATGGCAGCTCTTTAAATATGAAAAAAATGGCACGATTACAAGTTTTTGTCGTAATTATTAGCAATGTTTTAGATGTTTTTTGTAAAAGATTTCACTAATAGCGCTTTTTGTGATTTCGCTGTGGGATTGGTGGTTTTGCGTAATACCTTTGTTGCCAAGGTTGTTTCGTAAAACATCTTTATTGTATTTTCGCCGGGAGGCCATAGTTTGGTAAACTTTTGAGACTTCCGCCGTCTTGAGATTTTGGATTTCTATCTTTTGGCTCCTCAGATTTCATTTTCATGTCAGTCAAGAAATTCTGTTTGCCTTTAAAGTACTTACCTATGCCTATTTTTATAACTAATTAGTCTGCATTTTACTCAAACAATTTCGTGATTAACTGTTATTTATTGAAGCTTTTACCAACTTCTTAGTCTTATTTTAAAATACTATAGTAAAAACATTCTAAGTACTACTTAATCTTTGTTTACGAAAATAACACACATTGTTAAAGTGTTTTATTTTTGTATGAGAATAATAATGGTAAAATCTTGTTGGTTAAAATTAAAAAATCTAGCATTATTTATTACTTTCTCAATAATTGATTGAGTTTTGTGTGGTGTGTTACTATGCAGATAAAATATAATTTAATATACCCCGACCTCACAACTTAAAGTATGGTTCTCGTAGTGTAGGTATGTACTAACTTATTCGAGAGTTGTGCGCAAATAACGAATTTTTATAGTACTTACCTAAATTGAAGTAAAACACGATACTTGGAAAGTCTGATTTCAGTTAACGGAACAACAGTACCTATAAGTACTGCCGATGGAAACCGACTAATAGGGATCGTACCGCGTGAAATTCGTAGCGGGCCTTCGTCCAACAGTTATTAGGATAGGATATTAGTTATTAGGATGCAGTGACAAAAATAAACGTATTTTCAATAAAACCAAGGTATTAGAGGGTCAGAAATTTTAAAGCACTTTTCGACCATAATATTGGCTCACGACAATCCTGAACGCTGCTTTTCGAAATTGATTTTGTTTTGCTTTGTCCTTAATAAGATTCGAACAACACAACCTAAAGGTTCATAGGACGCTCAAAATTGCTACACATGCAAAAATCGATTACATTTATTTAATTCAGTAGGTTAGTATTGGATGAGGCTGAAACTGGCAGAAAATTGTAGCAGAAAAATCGCGATGGTCTGGGACGAAAAAAGCCTTAATACCAAAAAAGAGGTTGTTTTCATTCATAACCTTTGACTGCAACGTGCACATATTTCAAATAATTATTACATATTCCATTTTAAATGGGGTCGTACCTGGCCATCGCATTTTTTCTGCTAGAATTTTCTGCCAGTTACATCCTCATTAATATTGGGGATTGGGAGGCCCAGCATTCATATTTTATAATAATAATAAATATCCACTGACATTCACACAGCGCCATCTAGCCCCCAGTTAAGCGTGAAGCCTGTATTATGAGTACTAAACAACGGATAAATATACTTATATACATTATTTTTTGTAAATACATACATATTATACATAGAAAACACCCAGACCATTACATACAGACATGTTCATGCACACAAATGTTTGTACTGCCCGGGGATCGAACCCGGAACCCTTGGTGTTGCAGTCGACCTCTGAACCGCACCACCCAGGGTTCCGGTTTCGAAATGGGATCTTTTGGGACCAAAGGCAGCCTTGCCTGCACGTGATGCATCCTGTCGAATAGTGAACGAAGCTCTTGGGATCTACCATAACGTACTATATATTATACATTGGGTTACGGCTCAATGCCTCCTTATTTATCATTTGAGATAATGGTGAGACATTTTCCAGCATTTGTCTTCCGTATACAACCCATATTGATTACGCAGACAAACATGGTTTGATTTGAGGAATGTAGTAGGGTAAGATCAATGAGCGGTAAATGTTTATTTTTATTAATTTTGGACAGTTTACAAGACAAACACTTATAATATTTACAATATATACATTAGTAAGAGATACAAACAAGTCTCTCTTCAACCTATTGCATCAGTCCACTGCTGGACATAGGTCTCCCCCATTTTGCGCCAGACATCCCGGTCCTCCGCTTTTCTCATCCAGCTTCCACCAGCGACCTTTCGCAAGTCGTCGGTGTCCTAAGCTACGCTTGCCAAGACGCGTCTCCACTCCAGAACTCGTCTGCTCCAACGGCCATCGGTTCTGCGACATACGTGACCAGCCCACTGCCACTTCAACTTGCCGATCCGGCGGGCTATGTCGGTAACTTTAGTTCTCTTACGGATTAAATCATTTCAACAAACAAGTAGTGAAGCCTTAATTACAAACTGCCACGACAAGCACAGCTGACATGGAAGCAGTTTTGCAAATCGAAGTAAACACTATTTTAATGTTAATAATATACTTAAAATACTAACTTAAAGTACAGATTAGTTTAGTATATAACTTTTACGTTGAATGTTACCAACATATAACCAAGGCAAAATTATACTCTAGGTATGGTTTTTCATTAAAGCTGTTTTATCGAGACTATCGTTCCGATATCGGGACTTCTATGTTTTGGTATGCTGTCAGATAAGCAAAAATGTACGTCGAAATTATGTTATGGAAGTTGGACGTTTTAAAGCCTGGCCTCAATTCTAATTTATTTGACATAATGACACAGTCCAATTGTATTTTTTTTATTCCGGTACAACAATGTTAATGTTTTAAAATGGAATGAATTGTTTAATTGTGTTACCAATTAAAATCCTACCATTATACAGAACGATTGAGTGCAAAATTTTACAATTGAGACACAATTACGACTCTTAACGCATTTTAACATAAGCAGAATTAGGGCCCTGGTCTATACCATGACGACAGACCAATATATTGGATATCAGTATGATAGACAATGGGTAACGACTAGATGGATGTTCGCTATTTTAAACCTTTTATAAATCTTTATGTCCTTTTATTTTCAACCTAATATCACCGTATTAAGATCCTAAATCAACGAAATAATAAGTAACGCTAAGACCGAACGGAACAGTATCTTAGTGACATATATATAAGTGTTCTCCAGATTCGATGACGACTTGCAATTACGTTATATACATGGATGCAAACCTGTTATCTAGTCAAAGTTCACAATTATTGTTATGCCTCTTCTTGATTGGGGTATCGCGCTCTTGAACTTTATAACTGAGATAGGTGCAATCGGTCCATTAGACTTAGCAAAAGTAGGAACGTTCGATCCAATGTTTAACATTAGTAATCCTATAACCTGCTTTATCATCATCATCAGCTCATTAAACGTCCCCACCGAGGGGCACGAGCCTGCCCGTGAAGGGTGGGCTTTAGTCGTCTACGCGGGCCCAGTGCGGATTGGTCGACTTCACGCACAACCTTTGAATCTCTTCGCANGGCGAGCGCGCAGGTTAACTCACGATGTTTTCCTTCACCGTAAGAGCGTCGGATAAACGTACATATAATTTCGAAAATTCGAATTCACATTGGTACGTGGCGGGATTTGAACCTGCGCCCTTCCGGTAGGAAGGCAACTGTCCACAGCCACCGACGCTCTGCTACCTTGCTCTAATAAAGTGCTTTATATTTTGTACGATATAAGTGATTATAGCACCCCGATATGGGAGGCTGTAATGAAGATGATGATAATGATGCTACTTGGTCAAGACGCGAAGGGTCGGTAGTAACGGCGTATTGTAGGGTACCCTCCGGTCCGATGGACGCTTTAATGCATCACAGGATAAGGGGTTGGATGAGGATGACGAAAATCCGGGAAAACTGGTGCAAAATGAAGACCGTGGACTGCGATAGCTGAAATGATACAAGTATTTCGATTGATTTGGTTGAGCTTAAAGAAATATTCATGTGACCAAAGCCGCTCGAATCTGATATGGCCTTTTAAAAAAACCTAAAGTCGTTAACTTTTACCCAGTTCTATTACTGATGTTTTAGTCTGCGAAAGCGTGTAATATACCTACAATTACATTTGTCCAAACCATTCCGGGCGTTATTATTCCATAAATATTTCTCCGTCACAAAAACGAAGCTAGAAACGAATGAAATTAATTACGCCCTCGAGTTTTCCAACTGCACAAAACAATTGAGAAAACAGAAATAAAGCAAGAAGTCCGCACGTTTTAAAACATCGTAAAGTATCCAATGAGTTTACGAAGAAAACCAATTTCGCCGGGCTCTTTAGAAATAGACGCGGTCCGAACCGGCAGCATTTGGGAATGGTTCAAACAGCATCGGTTTGTTAGCCCTTAGGTTTGCTTGTAAAACGTGAGCTGTGCACTCTTATTTGGCTAAAAACTAAAATTTAGTGACTTAACTATTAGTTTACATGAATATAATACTTTAAATGTATTTATATATACTGTCTTTTTCAAAACAATCCTATGGCCCGATATTTCCTTAAACGTATTGACTAAATGCTCTGTATTTCAAGAACCTACTCTTGCACATTATTAGTAAGTGTTCCTATGATTTTCAAATATAAAATATGTCGTTAAATAAACTTTCTTTTGCGAAAACTTTATTATCTTATCTTCCCCATACTAAAATTCATCGCAATCGGTTTATTGAGTCTGGGCGGAGTCTAGATCGACTAAGGCCTATACACCCTGTACGGGTAGGCTCGTGCCCCTCGGTGGGGACGTTTAATGAGCTGATGATGATGATATAGTTGTTGGTTTTCTTTAACACTGCATATGTTGTTGGCAGGTGCATTGTTTTTCACCAGGTGTACTAAGTGTTCACTTCACAGCATAAAACAATATATTTAAAAGTGGTTTTAGTTGAAAAAGGGTATTTTTTGTCAATAAGTTTATACGTAAAACACCCAGACCAATACAAACAGCATGTTCATGAGCATAAATGTTTGTACTGACCGGGGATCGAACCCGGAATAATTACGCCATATGGGTCGTCAAATAAAGTCGTTACGTTCAGACGCGATCTAAAACCGGGTTATGGAGGTTTGAATTAGCGAGCAAACTTCGCGAGGGACTTGTTTTCTAAGTGCTGCTTAAATTAGATTTGTTCCCGGTACGCCCACGTTCAAGGAAAGCGTCGAGGAAACCTCGTTACTAAGTTGATATTTGATTAGTGTGTGAAATTTAGTATGCGAGGTTGTATGCTCTATTCCTTTTTTTATTTTTCAGGTAGTTAAGTTATTCTATTTTTAAATATTGCATACATTCATACATAAGTATTTCCGTAAGTAGGGTGGGTGCACCAGTCCCACACCAGGAACCAGTAGTACACCATTTCTAGTTTCAAATCAAAATATTAACAATCTGTCGAATTCCCCGCCACTTTTGTTTCGTTTGGTAGCACTGCCGTACTTCTACAAATCATAGAGCCATAAATAAAAGCACCAAACACGGCATCTACATCCATTTAAAAAACAAAATTCGAAACGACAATCGTTCACTTCGTTTCGGGCGGCCATATTAGTAAGCAACACGTCTACGGTAAGTTTTTTAAATCTGTTTTAATTTTTGTTTATATCAATTGCTGTAACCGCTTTTCTAATTATTTGCGTCGTATGTTCTGTAAAGCAATAATATTAGGTCTCATTTCATCAGCAAATGCTAATTTTAATCAATAATTGTCATTGGTCAATTAATGGATCACGAATTGAATGATTTTCCAGTAATATTCCATTTGGTCTACAACTGGTGATTTAGCTTTTTGATTATTTTTTTATTTATTTTTTAAATGTAGGTTTACTCAATACTGCAATAAAATATTATAAACAAAACAATTACAATATCCACAATTTCCCAGTTATAGACCAGTGGTTTATTACTGGTAACATCTATACTACGAGTGTGTTCCAGTAATTGACCACACCTACATTTATTTACAGACAATGCCGCCGAAGATAACTTTTTTTAACTATAAAGAGGAAGATGTGTTAAAAGCGAAATAAGTAATGGTGCAAAAATTAGAGAAACATGTCGAAAATACAACATACCCCACACTATGATCATAAATAAAATAAATTTAAAATATCCAGTTCAACGAAAAATGGGACCTCCCACTATATTGACCAAGCAAGAGGAATCCTTGCTCAAATCTTGGATAATAGCAATGGCAAAGAAAGGATTTCCAGTAAATAAAGAAATGGTAGTTGACACTATTAAGAAAATTATAACAGTGTTTTTATACAGTTCCCAAAATTGATAAATTTATGCCAAAAATTTAATTCTTTTTAATTTTTTTAAGAAGTACTGTCATTGTTTTCTTTTTATTTTGATTTAATTTATGTTTTTTACTCATGTTAATTCATAAATATTTTATGGTTGCAAGTTATGATTATGATACTTGTGTAAGTGATATGAAACTCTTGTTAATTATCTATAGTTCTTTTCTTAATTAACAACATTATTAGCTTTGTAGCATGTAAGTATTACTTGAAACTTGTAGACTGATGAAAAGTTGTGATGATTATTACGTACTAAATAATGTAGTAATTAAAATAAAAATATTATCATTATAAAAAATAATTTTAGTTATTGGTTCACTATTGGCTCAACCTCTGGTCTATTGCTGGTACGATCTGGTCAACCTTAGGCACATTGCGACTTTCCACATTAATTGTTAAATAAAATAAACTTAACAGCTATTAAGGAAATTGGAATAAGCTACATGATTCTATGGTAGACAAGGAGTAGTTAACTCTTTTTTTGCAATGATTGTTGTAACAATTGAGTCACAACATCAAAATTGCGTTAAAAATGTCGCTTAATCGGTTTGTTACTGGTACACTCACCCTACTTATTACACAGTAAAATGCTAGTTTATAGCATGAATGACTTTAAAAATTTGATTGATTGTCAAAAATAGTGTACTGTTTCTGACTTTCGCATCAACAATATTACTAGAAAAATATCTGCCGTGGTTTGGGTGGTGTCCGTGTGCCAGAATGTGGTGCAAGTAATTTGGTATGTATAATAGTTTAACTACCTATTAAGCATTGGTTTTTAACCCATTGAATGCCGAGAATCCAGACACAATAGAATATCTATTGTCTGGCGCCTTAAGGCGTCATTGGCGACCAAAGAGTTAAACTCTTATGTTATAATAAAAGTACATATTCGTATAATTTTTAAATAGAAAAGCGCTTTTATGTTTTTTTCTGGCATAATGAACCTAGGAAATGTCGATAACAATTAGAACAAGTTATAATTATGACGAGAAACTGCCTATAAATAGGTACGCTAATGAACAATTATGATGAAACAAATGAGCCCAACCTGTTACGCCACTCCGTATTATGAATACAGATTTTATGCGAGACCACCCACCGTAATTTGAGTAGTTGATATATAGATAATTGTTTGTGCTATCTACACATTGTGTAGCCTGATACGATAAGTCCCTCTGGGGAAGATACAGGGTTGCTGCAAGACACACATTTATAAACAAACAGTAATACACTAATCATCAATACTTAACTGATTACTTAAATCTAGCACCTTCCTTAAATTGAGGCTTGTTTGCACTGTGTGAATCTCTGTGTTTTTTAGAAAATTGATTATATCATAATATGATATATGTACGTAGTACTTATATCTTTATTGAACACTTGACAGATCGAAGCTGACGAATATTTTAAAAAAGAACCTTTCGGTTAATATTTTACCTTGATGGTTTGACATCTGTCATGGAAATCTAACCAAATTTACACTTATCAATTAATCAAAAACATACTACCAGAACCTATAAGCTTTTTTTATCATGTTCAAATACCGACTTAGTACCTAAAGGGTTTCGTTAGAGGGTAGAAGCTGTCTTTAATGCACATAACGCTTTAATTAAACGTGACGAGTACATGACATGAAAGGGACAATCCGGGCTCTCGTCGAATCTTTTGACGTTGGCGGATACCTACCACATTTTGGGGCCCGGGCTAATACCGCGGGGAAACCTAAAAAGGGTTTTTGTTCACTGACGAGAACGTGGTACGGTGATTTTGCAGATGCGAACATATTTTATACGTGTGCGGCTTCGTAAGTTGCTGTTTGTTTGAGGGTTCCCTCCGTATTAGCTAGTCAATATTGGGATGATGGCTTATAATGGAAAGGATTGTGTTTCTATGTATAATATGTATGTACATTTATTTACAAAAAAAATGTATTAAGTATGTTTATCCGTTGACTAGAACCCAATTTACAGGGTAATGCTTAGTTATGGGCTAAATGCCGCTGTGTGTATGTCAGTGGGTAGTTTTCATTATTATTAATTATTAGAGGAATTAATCTGAACGACAAAGTATTGTAGGTCCTGTATGTCACAAGTTCGTAAGTGCAATGTGTCGGTATTGGCCACAGACGCCACATACGCAAAATAAGGGCCAAAGATACAGATACTTAAGTGGTTAAGGGTACCTATGTTATTTTATGATTGTTTATATAAAAAACATACACCTTGTTTGATATCGCAATACATTTCATTATAGGTTTTTTTTTGTATTTTGTGTATTTTTTCAGAAGAGCTTTTTGTAAGCCTAATTTTAATAATGGATTTTAACTTGGACTTTGGACAATAATCGTGTACAAAGGGCGTATGCAAAATAAAAACATTAACTGTAGCCTGTAAAATTTTTCGTATTAAAAATATTGTGTTACATATTATCATGAAGTTATTGAAATTAATTGGTGGATTACGCTCAAATAAATCGAATGGAGTTTTCTCATCGAAATGCAATTAAAATATTAATTATAGACTTTAATTATCGTGATGGATGTTAGTAATTACTATTAACATTTACTTAATTGCTTTGGTTCAAATCAGCGATAATTAATCGGCTTACTTTTATAATTTACCAAATACTAATAATAATTTCACTGAATTATTTTTTAAATAGGTATTTATAAAAAAAATACTTGGTTATGAATATATGTTATAATTACTAAATAATTTACGTTCGCATTTAAGTAGATCGCTTAGTATGGGCATCATTGCCGGTACCTAAAATGTTATCCAAAATAGTGTATTAAAGCTATATGTTGAGTTAGCTAAGTATTGGTCTTTTTGGCCGCTCCGAACTTCGCACAAGACGATGTGCAGTTCACAAAATTCATACATTCTATTAATTACGTCCTTGACTATACCTGCGCAGTAAGCACTTGCGACTATATTCAAAGCGGCCATAATATTTGGCGAGATCTGTATTTTGTTAGAATTTTCATAATGTTGCATTGATATTAAGCTTGGCATGTGAATAAATAAACCAAATCACCTTGTTGTTTTATGTTATCACCGAATAAATCCATTTACAATAAAATTATCGAAAAAAGGATAACGTATTATTTTTCTAGGCTTTCAAACCTCCGGTCTCTTGCCTGTTAGCACTGGCAATCGGACAAAAAAGTATATTTTTAAAAAATAAATTAATCTTAACATTTTCCAGGTGCCTTGTAGGTACTCATATACATATGAACGGGAGTTTTGGAAACTGCGCAATATATTCCAGTCGTATATTAGACGCAAAATGGGGTGACCTATTAAGTCACCCCCATTTTGCGTCTTCTTGCGGTTCTACGCAATAACCGCTCAGTCTCCACCAGTTTTATTACGCAAGTCTCTGGACTTAATAACTTATATTAATAGTTTTTTATTTCATCCATCATTCATTTTTCTTTATAGTATAGGTAGCGAGCAATCGAGCAGACGACTCATTTGATGGTTAATGACGCTGTCGACCATATACACTTGCAACACCAAAGGGAAAAGAAATGCGTTGCCCACCTTTTTAAGTGGTCGTATCGCTCAAGGAATAAATATTAGGCTTTTTTCTTTTTTTTTCAAAGCATCAAAACTCATATTTTTAGTTTAGTATTTAAATCGTTTTTTTATATTTTTGTATATTTCTTGACGTTCATAAGTGCTTTTTGTAAGCCTAATTTGAAATAAATGTTTTTGACTTTGACTTTGATATAAATTACCACTGACATTCACACAGCGCCATCTAGCCAGAAGTTAAGCGTGAAGCCTGAAGGGTGAAGGGTTCTAAACAACGGTTTCACATACTTTTTTACATTTTCTTTTGTGAATACATACATACTTATTATACAGAAAAAACACCCAGATCATTACAAACGGACATGATCATGCACACAAATGTTTGTACTGGTCGGGGATCGAACCAGAAACCCCGGGTGTAGCAGCCGACGTCTCATCTGCTACACCAAATGGGTTGTCAAAACGGATGTCTAGGTACCACCATAAGTTATATTTGCAGTAGTACTTCGGATATGATCAATAAATGATCATAAGGATGTATGTATGTAGGCAATACAAATTCGGTCGTGAATCGAAATCAACTGTTACATTTGACCGTATCACAAATAGTGATCTAAAAATGTCGTGCAATGCGATTGATTGTTTGTAGAAAGATCAAGGACCACAAAACCGGCTCAGTTGTTTCTTAAAGGCCAACAATAACACTAAAGGAGAGTTGTACGTTGTCTAGTATTAAATTCTTAATTTTCGTGCAAAATACAAGTCAGCATCCGGATGTCATTTTATAGATTAGAAAGCAAACGAGTTACAGATATCGATGGCAACTCGGCTAACAACATCCATCTTTATGAGTTTAAAAGTTTGAAGTCTTTTACACCCATCAATCTACATTTGGCCCCCGTGGCTTTTAAGGTTCATCCTCCCATAGAATTAAACTGGAGGTCGCAGTTTCAAATCTTGCCGCGTACCAATGTATTTTCGAACTGACATGTACGTTATCCAAAGCTCTTACGGTGAAGGAAAACATCGTGAGGGAACCAGCGCTCGCTATCGAAGAAATTCAAAGGTTGTGCGTGAAGTCGGCTAATCCGCACTGGGCCCGCGTGGACGGCTCAGGCCTATACACCCGAGTACGGGTAGGTTCGTGCCCCTTGGTGGGGACGTGTAAGAGCTGATGATGAAAATTGTTGTGTCGAAGGCCCGTGCCCTGCAGAGGGAAATGAAGTTGATCAATGTGAAAGTACATAATATTATTTGATAGACCACAGCGAATGTATATTACTATACATTTGCTGTGGGGATTCAGGAAAGCCTTCAAACGGCTTGAACAATATATACTTGGCGTGGGGCCTAACTAGATTGGGTGTCAGCCTAATTATGGGGCGAATGTGCAGAACAAGTCATGTAACAGCGCCATCGCGGCTTTGCTCGCAGTCTGCGTGCTCGTTTGGCTATAAAGCCTATGCACTTTTATATAATGTTTTAAACTACGATAAAGTTTAATCGTCCATTTCCCGCTTGTGGTCGTACTATTGGCAGTAATAAGTTATCCTTCGTCCTCATATTGCGTGCCCAACAGGGTCTCACAATTTAACATCATAGCTACATTATGGTATGGCAATATTTTTTTATGTTTATACAGAACGGTCAGGACACTCACCTGATGGTGAGTGATACTCCTGACTATGACAGAGTGCCGTTGATTGAGACCAACAACTAATAAACATTTATTATTCTCCACCATTGCCGCACTGAGACAAGACAACAGCTGATGTTAGGTCCTTTATACCCGTAATTAATGAATGATTTAGTATTGAGTGTCTAATGTGAATTTATTGGGTTCAAGCGTCAATCGCTAACATAAAGGTGGTTGAGGTTGACAAAAAATATGTGTTGTGTGGAAGTCATATAATTTATTCTTAATGTAGGAATTTACAATTTCAATATGGTTAATACTGTTTTGTCTTTCCTTCTTATTAATTGTTACTATCTGATGAGAGAGGAATAGGATTGCTAGTCGTTCTACTTAAATATGTTGCCTCTTAGTCGTATCCTACGGCATGCACGGAAGAGTTAAGGTGAGGGGTGGTGACATGCAACGTATTTACGACTACTGTATATGTGCAGCACATTCAGGCTTTTATTAGAGGCGCGTCATAGAATAGTAATTAGCTCTATAGACTTGTAACTTACATATGTAAAGTCCTATTGTTTTGTTCCCTAACAACCGTAACAAAATCTAGATAGCTATATATTAGGTGTCACTTTAGAATTAACGGACTATTAACATTGACCGAGTTTCGCTAGTATTTAAAGATTGTTAAGGACACATTGCCAACGGCTTAACGTGCTTTCCGAAGCTGTGACTCGATCGAACTTTAGCTTGTGAACTTTGCGATAGTTATCCCAACGCGCTCTTTCTCTCTCTACAAATTTATTGCAGTCTATTGCTGCACATAGGTCCCCTGCGTCAGATATCGCGGTATTCCGCTTTTCTCATACAACTTCCGCCAGGGACCTTTTACAAGTCGGCACTATATCCCTACCTAATCTAACGAACTACGTCATCGAAATACTCATTAAATATTGATAAGTATTCCATATGGCAGTAATGTTTACATCTTTTTACACAAAAATATATTGAAGTATGTTTATCCGTTGTTTAGTACACATACTAGAAGCTCATCGCTTAACTTGGAGCTACATGGTGCTGTGTGAATGTCTATACCAAAGGTACGACAAGTCGCTAGGAGGCAATACCCTCGCGATGACTCCTCCCAAGGGTCGCAGGTGTTACCCCCACGCAGTTGACGTGACGGTACATGACCTTTTAACGAATAACAATGCGTGACTTGTGTAGGGTTAAATGCGTTGTTTATTCAACTATTGCTTAGTTTGGTTTTAAAGCCTCTTGTGTGCACTAAAAATATCATATTGATATGAATTGAAAAAAAAATGTATTTCGATTTTGCGATATATATACAAATAGAAAAAGAATGCCCGCACAAAGGCATGGCAGACAACCATATACACGGAAAAATAAAGACAAGTTGTAATGAAATATTCATATTTAAGTATAGTTTATAAGTTCAGGCAGTCTTTAGTTGTCTTCGCTATGAACTAATTAGCAAGAATTTGTTTTTAATCAATTAATTTAATCGATACTGAAATATCAAACTGCTTACTATTGTTCTTAATTATTGTTTATATGTTTTGAAGTCTTATAAATTTCAATAGTTATATTTGTGGAAATTTTAGTTAGTAAAATACTCGACATTACAAAATGGAAAAATGTTAAGGGCAAATACAAACGTGTGCCCTTTGATGTTCGAGTGCGTTCATTTTGGTCGACACATCTGGCCTCATTTAAGTAATTCTTGACCCAACTAGTTTGTTCTAAATAAACAAATTCACGTCAGTTGCAAAACATCGCCGAAGAGAGATTTAGCCTTTGACACTTGAATGAAATTTTATATGCTCATAAAGTTGATGTTGTAAGCCAAGCCTTTAAAACTACTAGAGTTAATATTGATGGGTCCATACCTTTATGGTAAGGTTTTACTTTTGATCATAATGTACATGAGATTAAATTTGAACTTTCGTTTATTTTTAATAATTGAATATAAATCAGTGACCTTAAAAAGATTGTATGTTTTCTTAGCGTTTTCTCATTTTTAGGACATCTTTCATTGCAAATGCTCATTTGCGGCAGTTCTACTTATTCCCAATTCAATTGCAATTAATTTTTGGATTTAATTGGTACACAAAAAATAAGAAAGAAGAACAAGAAAAACATTTCATGCTTCACAAGTTTTTACATACACATAAGCATTTAAATATCCACTGACATTCAAACAGAGCCATCTAGCCCCAAGTTAAGCGTGAAGCCGGTATTATGGGTACTAAACAACGGATAAACATACTTCTATACATTTTTTTTTGTAAATACATACATATTATACATAGAAAACATCCAGACCATTACAAACAGACATGTTCATGCAGACAAATGTTTGTACTGCCCGAGGATCGAACCCGGAACCCTTGGTGTTGCAGTCGACCTCTTAACCGCAACACCAAATGGGTCGTCAATTTAGATTCTAGAATGGAAAATTCAATAATCATCAACATCATGTTTGGATTGATTGCCATAGAGGACCACAATGCACTGATTTATGATAGTTAGTAAAAAGAAGGCTGCCAAAGGCTCGTTCGTTGTCCCGGTAATGGACCATGAGCTCGCTGGCTTAAGGCCCGAACGTTATGAACGTACTGAGTTATATAGTCAGTTACTTTTAACCATAATATGGTTATAATTATAAAAGAGCCCAATCATGGCCCGACAATGCACTTATTGCTTGTCACATCGCATTTATAAAATTCATTGACCATTGCGTTATCAATCAATTTGCACGTGGTTCAACAAATTGTGACTTCACGCACTCTAATTAGAGTTTAAATTCGTGGTGCGCCGTTTACTACGCGCTTTATCAACATACAAACATTCGCTGTTCGCAGATAGCGCATGACCTACGACATTGGGATCAACATTGACGTTTGTTTGTAAAGATCACGTACGTTAACGTGGCCGGTTTGTGTTTTTATTTATGATTCGGTGACATAAATATGGCCTTTGTATACAAAACAATATTCGGATTAAAGCATGGTACATTTAAAGATTCCGTATTCTTGGTGTCCGCTATTAGTATAAGCACAGTAAACAGAACAGTAAAACATCTACATACAAACGTGCCGCTCTCGGTTTGAATATGTGCGTGCGCGCCGCGCGCCGTGTTTGCACGCAATTTCACGCACACGCTGGTATAATGTATCGGGGAATAAGGTGGCGACAGTACGGGCTGTGCCGCGTGACTGTGAGCACGCGCTCGCCAACTCACGCCGGCCACACCATAATATTACGATCTACGATCAACTGATTGATATAGATTTTAAGACCATACTTTTCCAAAACCTTTTACATTAATTGTTCATAAGAATGAGAATTTACTTTACATTAACAAATAATAATAGGTAGGAGGGCAACAGTTCACACCATTGAGCCAACGACGCTTATAATACATATCAGTAAGTATTTAGATCAAGTGCTGCTTGTTCGAAAATATTAAAAGTGACAACCCTGGGGATCAACGCAAGAGTAGGCAAATAACTCGGCGGGCGGCCTTAGATAACCTACTGTTCTTTTTACTGTGGTATAAGGCTCCAGTTTCACTGAGAGATTTTGTTAGACATCAATTGATGATTAGAATTATCTATGGTATAATCAGCTCGCGGTTAGTCGCTTTAGAAGTTAGCCTCTCGCTTCATTTGTATACGATTGTCGCTAAATCATTTTTATGTATTGACTGTGAATGTAAAATGATATCGTTTGTTTGCTAAATATTAATTTAAAATGGAATTCCTCACAAATATAAAACAAATATCTAAATCTGGCAGGGTCGCCATGCAATGTGGGACACGGGAGACGGAATGAAAACACGTATTGAGTGCGCACTCTGAGTATATTGTATATATCAAATGGCTTACAACTATGCTTATATACTAACTTATGTCTATGTGTGAGGGAGGTTGCTTACACACCTACAGTCGCCTATGAAAATTGTTTTCAGCAATTTCTTTTGATTAAAAAAATATCAAAGGATTTAATTAATTAAAACTCTGAGAGAAAAAGCAATTAAATTACTTAATGGAAATATTTACTTAGCGTTGTTTTTTTACAAGAAATTTGGGTAGCAAGATCCATAAATACGTTCCGGCTAATTTGTAATAATAGGGAGTACATTTTGTTTGGCGACGGATTTTGATAAACATAACAATCTTTCATGAAGCCGGTTAGGGTTGTGACGTCAATGATTCGATATTTCCTAATGATAATATCGTTTAATTGACTCTGGCAGAATTTTTATTTACTACAAAAGAGTTTTATATCCGTAAGTCAATATTTGTGCTTCCCGTTCATTTAATTATGAGCGCTTTTTATGAAATGCCTTACGTCTTTATTTCTTTCAAAGTGACAGTTATAGAAGCAAATAACTATAAACAGTGCCAATCGAGATATTTTTTATATTGGTAGTCTTTATTTGGTTGAATCTGGAATCTTAAAGAGTAGGTATAACTCACTAGCCAGTTATAACATAAAATGATAGTGGTTTCAACATATCTCAAAATCTATTATTAGATTTACATCCAGTAAAGGTATTGTTGTCAATATTTTTATGTAAAGCACGCTGTTGCTCATTTTCAAATCGTCCAATGAACTAGACTAATGGTAATTTCCAAAGTTTACAGCACTGGGACAACGTCATACGTATTTGGTATTTCAATGCTTATAAGCCATTAAATGCGTATTTAAAATAATATTTTAGTAAATAAATAAATACATATCCAATGACATTCACACAGCGCCTTCTAGCCCCAAGTTAAGCGTGAAGCCTGTATTATAAGTACTAAACAGCGGATAAACACACACAAATATATATATATATATATATATATATATATATATATATGTGTGTGTGTAGTGTGTATATAATAAATCGATGTAAAATGTTGAAACTGTTTGGAATATCGCGGTGCGTCATACTTTGCGATAGTGATAGCTGGCGGCTGCGGTCGCGTGATGTTTCACAAGAAGGCACATGTTAAAGATCAATCACTCGTTTGAAATATATATGTTATAGGATTATATAGGAACTGAAGCCATAAGGCTGAAACTGGCAGAAAAATTCTAGCAGAAATAACGCGATGGCCAGAGAGCACGAGAAATAAAGACGTTTCCATAGAATATGTTAACAAATTTAGACGATACGCACATTTACGTCAAAGCGATAAACAGAAACACCTTTTTTGGAATCACATTTTTTTCATCACTGGTCTTCGCGTTTTTTCTGTTAGATAGAAGATAGAAGAAAGATAGAAAACGTTTATTGGCTTAAGCAACACAAAAAAATATATCGACAAACAACAAAAAACAGGCATAATAAAGAAAACGATAAAACAATAATGGAGAACACAAGGGAAAAAAACAGGTACATTTATAATTATCTAAGAACTTACGAGCTAGTGTTGATAGCCAAATAGGTCCACTCAGCATAAGCTTAGACGGCATAATATCCGTCGAAGCGCTGGTTTTACGGAGGGACCCTTAGTTTTGTGTCTGCCAGTTTCAGATCCATACTGAAGCCTTTTCGTACATAAATGATTTCCAGGGACATCTTATTACAGCTGTAATCATTGTCATCAGCCGATAACGTACCAGTATGCAGGCCTTTTGTACTTGAAGGTCATGTCATGTGGTACCTTCAAGTACAAAAGGTGGTGACCGAGACTAACGGCTTGATATGCCTACCGAATCAAGGTAAGCTATCGGCCCTCTGTACAATGAATTAGATATATTTTTATTTTTTCGTGTCCATAAAATAAATAAATATCCACGGACATTCACACAGCGCCATCTAGCCCCAAACTAGGCATTACCTTATAATATGGATACCAAACAATGGATAAACATACTTTATACACTTTTTTATAATACTATACATATTATAATGTGTCGAAATCAACCAGACTTATACAAAAAGACATGTTCATGCATAGAAATCTTGTACTGGGTCGTCAAACTTAAAAAAATCACATCACTAAATTTGAAATGAATATTGTGTAAAATATTCGGGGATACGTCTCAGGGTCCCCTGCGTGGGGAGATGAAGTGGAGGTGCTTGCGTTTTGTCGAAACCGGATCGACGTTCTGTTTCATTAACGTGGCATAAATGTTTGTTGAATTTTTCGAGTATAATTTTTCTACTCAGATGCTGAAGTATAATTTTTCTTGCAATTTAGGATATAGGTTTTTTTTCAATTTTTTACTTATAATTCAACTTAGACACGTCAAGAAGAATAGATAGATGAATATGATATTGAAACTAGAAAATCTATATTATTGAAACAGTATTCCGTATCCATCCATTAAGAAAACCTGGATAACACGGTATTACTTATCATTATTAAAGGGTAGTAATCATTCTGGGAATCAGGAAAGCTTATTTGTGACTGCCATTACCGCAAAATGCTTTCAGCGTTATTCAAAAGACCCCTAATAAATTCTTTAGACTAATTTGATTTCTATTACATAATCCCCCGTGAGTTTCATTAGGGTGGGAATGTTCTATTTCAAAATGTTTGTAAAGATCTTTATCATGCGCATTCGTGCTTTTAAAGGTCCTAGTGGAATTTGAAAGGAAGTGAACCTGTAGGTGCGCGAGGTAATCTAACGAACTTGTGCGTCTAGTCATAAAACTAACTATACTGTGACGTCAAATTTTTGTATCATCATCATTATTCACTAATATGTCCACTGCTAAACAAGACCACCCCTTAATGACCAATTATTGACAGTCGACTTAATGACTTTTCATCACGGACTTGTCAATCTGGAACTTAAAAAATGTGAGATAGTAGTCGGTATCGATGGTTCAACGTGCGGATTCTGAGTTAAGATGAGTACATCGGAGATGGATGGAATCATCTTGACACAGAGTCATCTGAGAACCATCATCAGACACAGTTTGCAATGGCTCCTTCGCAGAATGTCGCTTTCGCAAAATGTCCCCTTTAACACAAAAAAAAGTAGGAAAAATCGTACTATGTGATATTCAATATGCGGTCTCTCCGTGGGATTTGAACCACACACCCGTATAACGCAGCGATTAAAACTTAACGTTGTCTAATTAGTATGGTCTACTAGTATGCTTGATTTGTTTGGTTGATATTGTTTGTATTGGTCTGGTTGTATAATAAGTATGTGCTTATGTAATGTATTTACAAAAAACGAACTTATATATAAGTATTTTTATCCGTTGTTTAGTACCCATACTACAGGCTTCACGCTTAACTTGGGGCTAGATGGCGCTGTGTAAATGTCAGCGGATAATTATTTATTTTTATTAAAATATGTAGCATAGGTTAACGACACAATTGCCCTTATAGTCATATCCTCGACACGTAGATTGACACGTAGTAGCATATTTTTATTTGTTTATACGGAGTGTAAGATTATTTCGTGATCACTGCATGTAACCGGAAAGAACCAGTTTGAACACACATATTGATAATTCATTGGATATTGGTCATCATTGGGTTTCATTCGTTTATTGTATGGTCTTTACTCTTACCTATATTTAGATGTGGCATTATGAGCTTTGAAATATTAAAAATAAATAAAATCAGTGTTACGGTAAAGTATGTCTGCTTTTCAATTGAGTGTAAGTGTGAAAAGAAGATAGTTGTAGTTTCATTTCACCAAGAAATAGTTTCACCTTACAAGTTAAAAGCTGAGTTGAGTAGCTCCTATACTACTTATTTATGCAGCTTGTACTAAAGTTGTACGGGTATTTATGATTTGGGATGCTAGTTTCCGACGTCTGCTGTATCATGGTTACTTAATTCGGCTGTATATAAAGACAACTGCTTGGCTACTGCCCAAGAAAAGTAAGGTTTCGTAACTTCATTTGGTATGATTTCATAAAACTTATAAATATATTTTTTCTTATACTTTTATGTTTTTCTAAAAAGGTTTATATATATGACGTTCGAGAGCGTGACAACTTATTAATGTCGAATTTTACAGGTAAATAATAAAATACATCTACACTCTGTTGTAGGTACTCTTTGCTGCCTGAAGGAGCAGAAAACAGTAAGAGTTTGCCAAAAAAAGCATAACTTGTTTCAACAGATTGTGTTGTTTGTCAGTGGGCTAAGATAACGCTTCGAATTGTTTTAAAGTTCCCACTATTCATTCAGAAAGAATGCTCGTTGAAATAATTGAGCCTCTTTTGTATGGAAAACTTAAGGCTATTCTTTATCATGAATTGTAAGCTGTATCAGTGATACAGCTGATAGATGATAATTTTAAAACGTTATTAAAATACCTTTTAAACTATGTTTACATTTTCTTTATGTTTGAACATCTAAGAACATAATTATATATTAAAATAGAGGTACCTTTGCCTTGCACTGTATTGTTTTAAAGTCAAAACTAAAAGATAGAGTCCGACCACAGAAGCGTGGCATTCAAGATTTTATTTATTGCCAAAATGTTATTTAATGTTATGGGTAGTCAATGGTCGTATCAGATCTCATTTGAAGAAGCTTGGAGGATTTATTTGTCAAATTATCCTCTGAATTGGGCTCGTACTACCGGAGGTTAATATTTATTAATTTAACAACAGGATTGTGACTATTTAAAATTGTGAAACAATGTTCAAAAAAGTTATTGATTTTACACTCTCCATTGATACTCGCTTGTCAAAGATTGTAAAGAGTCGCAGCATTCTTTAGAAATTTAATGCATCGAGACTACGAACGTCCCAGAGGTACTCGATCTTCGGCTTGGGCGTTGTGCTTAGGGTGTAACCAATATTTTGGGGTGAATAAAGCGACTAACTACAAAGTCAAAATCCATTTTCAATGTAGGCGTACAATAAGCGCTTATATACTAAAGGTACGGTAACGTGAACATAGACATTAAACCTAAGAGGGTTCCGACACGACCCACCAGCGGGACATGATTTGTGTAAAAGTCCTTAATCATTCAGTGTATTAAGCAAACTGATGTCATGATGCCCGAAAGTAATCACTTATAACAGGTGCCTAGCTCGTTGGCCCACTTTACAAAAACAAAAACATGGCTTCATCAAAGATACGACGTAAGGTATTTTTAAAGTACCAGTTATTGATAATCTCAAATAAAAACGTCCCTTTAGCTTATCATCATTATAGTGATTATATATTTTTTACGTGTTCAAGTAGACGGGCGTGGCATTGAGGCGTAATATCTCGATACGTCGACGGTTCGCTGGTGATGATCACGATGCAATCAATGAAGGAAAAAACGCGATTGACTTTAAAAATGTAGTCCATAATAAGGTCCTGCGGGCAAAACTTCGTTATTATACATCAGTTTATATATCAAACTTAATTTATTGTTGTACCGTCTTACAATACAGTGGGGTATGTTTCAGGGGTCTGTTCATTAGGTATTGTTTATGATAGTGATTTGCTATTGGGTAGCGTTTTCAATGCGATCATTATCATAAATATTCGATTAGTGTTTGCGGAATGGAATAATTAATGAGCTTTAGTCAAACTAGTTCATAACTGAGAATTTTTTATTTTAATGTACCAATCATATATAATAAGGTCTGAAAATAAGCTTCATAAAGTGTAAAAAAGTAATAACTATTATATTTTATGTATAACATAATACAGAGTACACTTTTACACTTTTCCTACCATCACTCAACGTTATTTGGTAGTCAATGTAAGTGATCAATTCATGTAAATATACGAAGAGATCATGGTATTGACGTCATTAACCGAATTCGAGTATCACGAATCGAGCCGATACGATTTCAGCTTAACGATAGTGGCTCGGCATGGATAGGTAATAAATGTTTCGAATAATATAAGTTATGTGGTTTAACAACCCTTCACAAGGGAAAAGGTTGAATTTAATTCTAAATACAACGTATGAGATGCTTGTATTAACAATAAGGTTTAAAGAGTCGTCTTCTAGATTTGAAACCACTAACGGATAGTGTCAGTCTTTCATAACTGACTTCGAAGTAAAATTAATCATCATCATCATCATCAGCTCATTAAACGTCCCCACCGAGGGGCACGAGCCTACCCGTATAGGGTGATTAGGCCTTAGGCGTCCACGCGGGCCTAGTGCGGATTGCACAACTTCACACACAACCTTCGAATCTCTTCGCAGGCGTGCATGAAGGTTTCCTCACGATGTTTTCCTTCACGGTAAGAGCGTCGGATAACGTACATATATTTTCGAAATTTCGAAAACACATTGGTACGTGTCGGGATTTGCACCTCAGCCCTCCCGGCAGGAAGGCGACAGTCCACACCATTGCGCCACCGACGCTCTAAAAAATCGTGCCGTAAAATTAATGATATCAAAATATTTAAGTACTTATTATAACAATAAAGCTATAGTACAATATGTTTCTTCAGTAAGGGTGAGTATGAACAAGATAAATTAGGTATGAACATTCGTATTCCACATTAACAACTACCTATTTGAACCCGTATCACAATATAAATTCTAGACCCCGTGTTTCTAGACTTGTAGCGGAAAGTTTTTAGACCCCTAGGGGGCGTCCATTAATTACGAGTACGTATGGACATGATGGGAGGGTTCTAGCCAAACTGAAAGGGATGGGACAAATAGTTTTGCTGTGTGGACACGGCAAATATAGTTTGTGGGTTTCCCTACCAAACGTTAGTAGTAGTCATATATTATGATACTTACATAGGGATGAAATACCTTTTTACGTGGTGTATTCTGTAGAACTATGCTCGGATAACCCGATATACGTAGGTATATAGTCACACAAAGAGTTAGCAATTAGTCTGCACACGTCACGCTGCGTGCGATATCGATTGGATTGTCCGTCTGTACTTCCGTCATCGGCCTAGGCCGGGGATAGTGGTATGAACCTTTAAGTGTATTCTGTTAATTGGTACTCGCATAATAGACCTTCAGAATTATCTGAAAATGTTACTTTCATGTATTTATTTATTTTCTGCTAGTCACATGGTATTGCATTGGTGTAACATAAAAAAAGCGGTACATTGATCACGTGACACCCTGCAAGGGCACTGCAAAAAAAGAGCGACGTACATATAATTTATTTATAACCGAGATACATAAGTTTATTAGCTTAACAATCCATTACTCCTTATCTTCAAAAAATTCGTTTAATGTGTAATATGCTTTTTGTAAGAGATGTGTTTTTAGTGTTTTTGTGAAAATATTATAGTTTATCTGTTAATTAATAAAAACGTTTGCATTCATTAATGTATATGTCATGGGTGCTACACCGTATTGCTGCACCTTTAAGTCAAACTTACGAACTAATATTATGTTACTTTAATTTTAATTTCTATGTTTCACATCGTCATCCAGACCCAAGTTAAGCGTGAAGCCTGTATTATAGGTACTAAACAACGGATAAACATACATATATAATTATTTTTTTTGTAAATACATACATATTATACATAGAAGTAATATGTATGTTTTTTAAAAAAAATGTATATAAGTATGTTTATCCGTTGTTTAACTTGGGGCTAGATGGCGCTGTGTGAATGTCAGTGGATATATATTTTTTTTATTGTTATTTAATATGTATACAGGATGGCCAGAACGCTCGCCCTATAGTAAGTGATACGCCTAACCATGACAGAGCGGCATTGAAGGAGACCAAAAATTTATGAATGAAAATAAAACGCCCGACACCCGATACGACAGATGTCAGGTCTCTTATACCCAGTAATTTCACTAGCTACAGTACCCATCCCGAAACACAAAAGTGCATTGCACTCCTTTTTCAAGGGACGATATCTAGCACTGCGGTGGTGCCCACCTACACGGCTCTTTATCAGGTCTACCACCTAGTAAATAAATTCGAAAAAATATTTTTTTTATCGTTCCGTACAAACTATAGCCCCTAGACTCATGTCAGCCGTCTGCTGATGGTGTTATGTTTGTGTCACACGCACATACAGGTAGGTATACATGTATGGATAACACATTTATGTGCGTATATAGACGTAGGCGACATGACGGACGGGACGCGACAGGGGAAATCCACTTAGCGTGTTGTGCTGCGTGTTGCATTTGTACGATTGAAATGTAATTGGTGTCTAGTTTGTAATTTTACGTGTGCTAGCTAAATAATGATAGACACCCGGATACAACGGTTTTGTACTTGCATAATTATCAATGGGAATTTTTTATTAATATTCATTCATATTCACTAATTGGTTCCAATATGTGGTTCATTTAGATCTTAGTGTTATTACATTATAATTGTTGACTTTCTCAAACAAAATTGTATGCAAATCAACACTAAATCAATGTTTAAGAACCTAACAGCTAAAGACTAAATTCGGGTGTTCCAAAGTTACAATCATGTTTATGCTAAGTCAGCTTTCTCTTACTGTTAAATTATGACAGGAAATGTAAAACAACTATGTAGCACTATGTATTTTCGCTACTAAAATTATAAATAACAGTAAACAGGTTAATTTTTTGAAAAAAATATTGGTAGGCTGGTATATTGCATACTTCATGAAACCAGAAATTAAAAAAGTACTTAGAGATATTTTATTATTTTGGATTTTTTAAATTATCATATTCAAAGTTGGTGACATGCGTTATATTAAATGCCTACCCATGTTTACTCTCTCAAGGACTGCAAGCATCATGTGCACAGTTTTATTGTGTCTACATTATCGGCAGTAGTCCTTTATCCGCGCGAAGACATATCGACCGGTTATGAAACTAAGCTCATTACCAATTCATTGTTAATCACAATCACGGTTCTGTATCCGGTATTGAGTTCTGTTATCACGCAGCACAGTTCTCGATTCGCCAAGAACTAGTTGTGTCTGTGATTGCCAAAACAAAAAGGCAGACACAACAAAAAACAGCTGTTTAATGAGTCACGGTCGGAACGGGGGCATGCATTATGGACACGCGAAAGGCGCCACTGTACACGTTTACGAATGTTTAGTATATTTAACATTTTGCATTTTAAATACAGGACTTCCGATGGTATTTTTATATTCCTAATTGACATTACTTGTGCCTTTATTAGATACAATCACAATTTTAAAAGACTTATTTTTTTGTTGATTGTTAAATGTTTTTGAAAATGTCTATTATCATCATTAGTCCTTACCAATACATTTCCACGGATATTTATTCAGCGCCATCTAGCCACAATTTAAGTGAAGAGCTCATAGTATGGGTACAACAACGGATGTAACATTATTTACAAAAAAACCAGATCAATACACGAACGGTTGTGTAGCTGGAACTGGCAGAAAAACGAGATGGCCAGGGACGAAAAAAGACAGTTTTCATAAGAATATGTTAAAAAAAATCATAACGACTCAAACGACGACAAAGACGAAATCAGCCTTTTTTGGGACCAAGTCTTTTTCATCCTTGAACATTGCATATTTTCTGCTAGAATTTTTCTGCCAGTTTTAGACAACGAGCGGTTGCGAACCCGGAACCCTTGATTTCCTAATATCAGACTGCTCAACCATCACAACAAAAGGTTTTCGTCTTTTTATAGCTATTAATCGCAGATGCCTTCCCAGTTTCACCGGGCGAGTGCAGATAGCTCTCAGCCTCAATTTTCGTAAATGCAAAGGGCGTAAAATCCCAGAGTGTGACTCGAACCTCTTGTTATGGCGTCGCAGTTTCCTTTGTTTGCATAAGGTTGCTGGGGTTTCATATTAGGACACAATCCTGGAAAAAGTTGAAATCCTAAAATATCTGAATTTGTCCTGAGATTTCAGCATTTTTCGACTTTTCTCAGGATTCCGACCGGTTCAAGTAATCCTCGTGATATCTTAGGATTCATAAAAACGATAATAATACATACGATAACGATACGGTTATTCTCGTAGTGTTTATCGCCGGTAGGTATGTGTCATGCGTGTTCGGGCCGGGCATTGGGCTAATCGCGGCACCATCGCGCTGTCGCAATTAAATATTCATTGAACGGCGCGTGTCGTGCGCTCTGCGACACAACCCCAGCCTTCGGTAATGGCGCTCCAAATGGTTTTGTTGCATGACGCCTTTCCACGCCACCGGTCTGGGGATTTTGACACACCCAGTGGTTGGATGGTGCGGTGCTATTACGTTTTTCTGAATTAGGCTGCTGGAGAGTGTTTTCTTAATTCAAATGCCCATTGCTCGAATTAAGCACCCGCCATCGCCTGCGGGGACATTCGTCGTGATCCCCTGTAGGTTCGATTAGAAAAGTCCCATCAGAATAAAATTTATTTGAAGTGTAACTTTTTGCCAGTTCGTTTTATGGATTCCAGAGACGATAATCGTTTTTTTTTGGGAATTGACAAAGTAAGTTTTTCTTTAATCATGAATCACTTTGATGATTCTGAAACGTTTGGCAAACAATCGATTACTCCATGAGCGTTTGACCAAAAGACTCATTGAACCTTTTATCTTTTTATCCGAAATACATTTCACCCATGAACTGTTTACATTAGTGTCAGTGAACGAACCTAAAATCAATTGGAAGAAGATTTTAATTTGGACAGTTAATATTAAACCTTTTTTGTTTACCATCTTTATACTTCAGTAACCAAATTTTAATGAAATCCTATCCTCAGCTCCGTTTATTGTTAGCGTACTAAACTACAGTGCGATTCTGAAACCAGCAATGTGAGATGTAACGTTGCGTGTGTTTGTTGCAGCGTCGCCGCGATGGAGAAGGCGAAAGCGTACATAAAGAGCTCGCTGGGCGCGCCGAAGGCGGCGTCGCCGTCGCCGGAGAAGGCGGGCGCGAAGGCGGACGACGACGCGCGCGTCTGCTTCGTGTGCGGCGGCGCCGGCCTCGGCGACCAGTACACTGTGCGCGTCAAGCCCGACCCCCAGGTACGGCCTGGAATCACGCTGTGTACACCGTCTCTGGGCTACAGTCCTGTCCAGTTTAATGTGCTTCATGTAAATACTGTATCCTGTCTGTGTACTGTAAATAAATAAATCCACACTATTAAGAATGAGTGTTGCCTGCCACCTTAGCACTTTTGGTATAGGTGAACTCCTTTTTTTATCATCTATAGGCAAACATTTGACCGCCTACTTGATGGTAAGTGATGCGGCCTAGGATGGATAATGCCTGCCTAGAAACAGCCTATTCACTCTTGCCTTGACGACGGCCAGGTGGTTATGATCGGGGAACACATTTTTAATGATTTGGCCCGAATAGGGCAATCTAGCCCTTTTTAAATGTCTTGTAAATATTACCAAAGTATGAAGTTTTCGACATGCAAACAAGTACTTTTTAGCTATTTCATTGGTCATCAAGACGTTCATTTAGACACTCTAAAAAAAAGGGCTTCATGACATGATTATTTTAACATTTGTTGTACAGAAAATCTTGTGAAGCTCCGTCTAACCCTATCTAGCCCTTTTTTAACTTCTCAAAAAGCCCCATTTCTAAAACTAAGGTGGCAACACTGTTAGGAATGTTCTGATATTAAAATATCCAGAGACATTCACACAGCCCTTATTTAAGCAGAGATTGTGTAATACCCATAACTGAACTGAACAACAGATAATATACAAAATAGTTGGTTATTTTTACCGCGATGGTATATAAAAGTACTTTTCACGGTCTTTAGGGAATCATAAATATTTATTATTTCTTAATTTGACCTTAATATCAGAGTCATTCGTGTAAATTAAGTCGTACCCATTTAAAAAGCCAAAAGGTGGTTTCAAATTTATAAAGAGATATACTAGTGCAAGAGCATGCTATGTATAGGTGTGATTCACCCGCCTCCGACGAGACATCTTGCCCTGACCCGAACCGCGACCTTCGTCGGTTCTTGCTCTAATTAATGAACGTTCTTTGACCCCTTATGGAAGTATTAGTTTTACTATTATTAGACCTACTTACTCATTCGGACTTTCCATCGGCCTTTGCATTTATTTATTAAACTTGTAAGTATAGGAACAATTATTATGTCGATTTCTAGTTCTCCATTTAATTTCCATGATATTTTGAAGCGATATAGATATGTATGAAATCCCGTATTAAATATTGAAAGCAAATGGCGAAACTTATTTATTCAATGAAGTCTTAAATAAGTACAAATTAATGAGCGCCGAAATAAGAAAACACGAAACATTTTAATTACAGAAGTGTAAAATAATATGATGGTGAAAAGGCTCTTTACTTCTCTTTTTAAGCTAATTATACTATATAAAGCAACTTTTAAATTTTGTCGACGAAGCTATACGCGTGTAGATAGATATATTTATCCGTGTTGAAATACTTCGAATACGTTATGGATCGATATTAGGCCTATACTAATGTTCACTTTGAGGGTGTCGTTTGGGTTTTGTATACGAGTTGATCTCTTTGGCCTCCATCTCCCCTTGTGTCAATCAACTTTCATATGCATCAATCTCCGGGTCGTATGACCCTAATTGTACCATGAGAGTGTCATCAGTGACAATGTTGTCATTAGCTTCGATATATTCATGTTGTGTACTTTTTGTGGAATACTTACTCATAACTCGTACATTACCGGGTATAAGAATCCTAAAATCTGTTAGTTACCTCGGTTGTCGGGGGCAGTACGGCGTTGATGGAGAATAATGATTGTCCATCAGTTTTGGTCTCCATCAAGGCCGCTCTGTCATGGTCAGGCGTATCACCCATCAGGTGAGCATCTTGACCGTCCTTGAACACTTGGTAAAATAAAGACTTCATTGATAATATTGGTATGCTTTTTATTATCTATTGGGAAATAGCAATTGAGCAATCACTGTCTTATCAATATAAAAAATAAAGTTCTAAATTATCATAAACCTTAATAAACATCCGTATATATGAATGCTAAAAATCAACGCCAATATTGTAGGTACAAACAGAGCTATTTGCTTCCAACCTTGGGTGATCGTCATCTGATATTATCACCATCTAAACGGGGTATCGTGGAGAACCGGCGCGAACCGGTGACTAATTGAGGCTCGGTGTAAAGTGATTGACATTCGACACGAGGCAATTTGGTCTCGCCTCACGTGTGCGCCGGCCTGCGTACGGAATTGTTTTGCTTGACACAATTGATTGGATGATGGGTGTTTCACAAGGAGCAATCGTGGCGCCAGTTTTATATAATGGTTACTGTGATTTGCGTGTTTTTTGTCTATTGCATGCTGAGTTTTTATGTTAGGTGGTGATTGTTTGGATAAATATGTAAGTTATATTGTAAATAAACCATCGTTCATACTATGTTTATTTTATAAACCAATGATGACGTCAATTTCTATACAATATTATGGTGATTTGCGATATTGCTTATATCTATGATTTGTGTTTTGGCACAATTTTCGAATCTTTCGACTAAATGAGCGTGAATAATGATTTCTTACATAGTACTTACATAATTTAGGGAACTTGCTGTAATGTAATATGGGTTTCTAAAGACCAGTAGAGAATAAGTAGGACTTCTAACGGAGTTGCTCGATTATTTTTTAACATCTACACATTCCAGTTTTATTTACGATGAACAGTTGTCTACTGCTGTTCAAACGCCTAGATTATTTGCTTACATTTCGCTGGTTGCAAATAAGTAGAGACCAGCGGCTATCGGTGACCTTTGGTTGTCAAAGACTAAGCTTTGCTTACAAGCACGAGGTCTCGTCATCTCGTACAGCACTTTATATATTTGTTTATTATAAAGTGCTGCAAAACATTAACCCTTTTGCCAGGATTCCAGATAATAAATAAATAATAATAAATATCCACTGACATTCACACAGTGTCATCTAGCCCCAAGTTAAGCGTGTAGTCTATATTACGGATACTGAACAACGGATAAACATACTTATAAATATATATTTTTTTGTAAATACATACATGTTCATGCACACAATCCCGGGGATCGATCCCGGAACTTTTGGTGTTGCAGCCGACGTCTCAACCGCTACACAAATGGGTCGTCATACAATGAAAAATCCATTGTTTCTGTCATCCGTCTCTGGCGGTCAAAGGTTTAACGGAAACTTCACGGAGTAAACTCGCTGGTTTCATCCATACGAATATGACATAGGCTACATTTTGTCTGATTCTAGCCTTCCAATTCCCTAAAATGGGGTCTGGGAGTTTGTATGGAGCATTCAGCCGTTTTCAAAGTGGGAAGCCAAACGTCAATGTAAAGACGTATAATATACTCTATAGCAGCGTAAAATAGAACATTTTTGTAACCAGGAAAGGGGAAACCATGCTACCACAAATTGAATGCGAGTGAACGCGCGGGCAATGCCTACAAATAGCATTTAAAAGTTATTATAATATATTATAACTTTTTAATACTATTAATTATTGTGTGATTTACATAGGCCTGTGCAATGTGTCATCAAATGTAAATAACATAAAGTGCTATGTACATCACGTATGTCCCACATGTTGGTATAGCTATAATGTTTGTGCAAAGGGTTCTTACGTAAATAGGAGGGTGGCCGTTCGTGTGGATCATTGGCGTAAAACGCTGCGCCGATGTAAAGAATTCTCATTCCAGATTTCAAAAGTTAAAAGTTTTGTCTATGAATTAAATATTATATTAAAATAAAGTAAGGGGAATGCAAGGGGCCTTTGTATATGTACATTATTCGAACCACAAGCAAATCTCAGATTCTCGTATCGTGTTTTCATTCTTCCTCTTATACTAAATCGCGCGAAATTATATAATTATCCAACATGTTTTAGATGATATATATACAAATGGAAGATAGTAGAAGAAATGTAAAATATAAAACTAGATTATCTTACTTTAAGATTATGGAACTATCCAAACGAAGAGATGTTAGTGATTTAGATTTTTTTTTTAATTTTTTTTTTATTTTAGGACAGTTTACAAAACATACACTTATTACATTGACATTATACATACGTAAGCGATACTAACAAGTAGTGATGCCTTAATTACAAACTGCCACGACAAGCACAGCTGACATGGAAGCAGTTTAGCAAAATAAAAGTTAACCAGAATTTAATGTAAATTACATACTTAAAAATACTAACCTAGAGTATAGGTTACAAGTGAATACAACAATTACAAAATTATGCTATAATTTTTTTATAAACTATTAAGAAATAAGATTAATTGTCCTGAATTGTTACAAAAGGTACGCTTTAGAGTACCGATTCGTTTACCACGGAGACCAATTACTCCCTTCGTCCCTCCGAGACGCCGAACACAACTTGGCTTTAACTCACCTCTTTGCCGAATGACTAGATTATACAATGAATGTAGTGACAACACTGATATTCATTACGACTCAATACAGTTGTTCAGAAAAAATATTATTCGTAGTTTTAAGTAGCACATTTAACCATTATATAATATTTCAAAAGAAGCTCTTTAAATTAAGAATGTTGTGTTTACCTGTAAGAAACTTAACATTTAGATCATATGGTGTATTGCAATTTAATATTCTTAATGTAAGACTAATGTTATGTTGTTGGTGAACCTAATAAATAAAAAAATAGGATCGGAACAGAAAACTACAATAAAACCAATAATACATTACCTAAATATTGAAACTATTTTTTGTAATGCAATATTGTGCATTTGTTATCTAAATTATTCATTGTGCAATATATTACTATGGATGCGGTCGATATCAGCGACCGCGGGTTATTGCCATTTAATCTCCGCTGTGAACTGCGTGTAGTGACTACTTAACATACATAATATTTTTAATTATCTTACGTTAATACTTTAATTTTGTACAAGTGTTAATGGAAAAAGTCAAGTACTATGTCTTTCTTTTCGTCTCGGTCGAGAAGAAAACTTTGCGGGCTGACGACCCGCATTATTTGATATCGTTGGATCGTGGCTAGTATCGTGTGCTACCCCCTGCACACAGTAGAATGCTGTTTTCTCTAGGACTTATCATAGTCCACTGCTGTACCTAGCTAGATCTGTCAAATTCGCCGGATATCCCGGTCCCCTTTTCTCATACAGCCGGCTTCCACTGTCACGAGTCGTCGGTCCATAGGGTCGCTTCAAATTACATGCCATTTCAATCAATAAAATAGCCACAAAACGTATTTTTTCCTAGTAAATATGTATGTGTGAACAAGGCGGTTTTGATAACTGTCCTAGTAATTTTCAGTAGCTAGATAGAGGTGCAAATAATAGACTGGCGATGTTAGCCACTAATGGCTTTTGCCATGTCAGGCGTGTGAAGAGCGCGGCGGGCTTTTAGCCTGATTTCAAGCCCAAAATGTATTTATACTTATAAGCCTGTACAAAAACGTTTGATACGTTAAATAAATATAATTTTGTTTGAATCTACTTACTTGTAATAAGACGATAGATCCTTAAACAAATATATAAACACTAACATTCATATTGATATAGGTATTCATAATATCTATAGGTTTGTTG
Source organism: Leucinodes orbonalis (assembly GCA_019425675.1). NCBI lineage: Eukaryota > Metazoa > Arthropoda > Insecta > Lepidoptera > Crambidae > Leucinodes > Leucinodes orbonalis. Next base: position 32,960 of record PQWD01014508.1, read on the forward strand.
GTAATACATACAAATTAGGTCAGAAATTCTTCATCAAGTGCCTCTTCAATCCTGAAGGTTGGCCGTCAGCTTTTTGTACTCGATCTTGTCAACCGCTAGTCGAAACCGTTTTTCGACGGAAGTAATGCCGGTCCACTCTCGGATGTTTCTCAGCCATGATTTCCTCTTGCGTCCAGCGCGCCTCTTCCCTTCTACCTTGCCCATCATAATAAGTTGAAGTAACGCGTTTCTATCGTGTCGGAGCACGTGACCAAGATATTCTATTTTGCGTTTTTGGATAGTTTGCAATAGTTTTCGGGACATTTGAACGCGCTGAAGGACAGTTTCATTACTGACTTTTTGGGTCCAGCTTATGCGCAGCATTCGACGATAGCACCACATTTCAAATGCCTGTAGGCGTCGTGTTGTGTCCTCTTTCAGGGTCCATGCTTCGCAACTGTACATGACGATAGGCCATATGTAGCACATCAGCAACCTGATTCGGAGCATTATGTGAAGTTTACGACAGCACAGCACTTTCCTCATTTTGTTAAAAGCGGCTCGGGCAATTTCTATCCGGGCCTTGATTTCTTGGTCAGATTCCCATGCTTCATTTACCCAAGCACCGAGTTACTTGTACTGCCTTACCCGCTCAAGCTGTTTGCCTGCCACCGATATGCTGGGGTGTAAGTCTGGATTTCTAGAAACCACCATAAATTTGGTCTTGCCTATGTTCATTGACAGACCGGCCATCTCGCTGCACTCATTGACTAAAGTCAATGAGATTCACGATGGATTGCAGGTCGTGTTCAGTAGAAGCAATGAGAACAGTGTCATCCGCATAACGCAGGTTATTAACGATCGTACCGTTGATCTTCACTCCGTCTTCCAGCTCTTCAAGAGCCTCTGACATCACTGCCTCGGAGTAAATATTAAAGAGCAACGGTCAGAAATACCCATACCAATACAAACAGATAATGTTCATACATTAAAATGCACTGTTCCTCCTCGATCTTGATCGAGTACTTGGGTGTTATAGCCAATTTCTCAACAATACTCATAATATTGTTCCCATTCACTTATTAAAAACAATACGAAATATATCGCGTTTGATCCAGAAATACTGGTTAATTATGGTTATGAAGCGCTTTTTTTTTCTCCGGATGGACGTTTCGCTTTTGTCCGTATATGTTCTGCACAGCTTCACACTTCACAGGGCAAGTGGCGAGCGCCGATGCTCTCAACCTAACATTTTTGAATATTTACTGATTACAGGTCGCCTTTTATTGATTCGCTATAGCAAAGAAAGGTTTACCTTTAGTGATGCGGATCCCATACCAGCTGTTAGCTCGTGGGACGAACGCATGTGAATATTCCACCGCATTGTGGCATTATGTGCGTCTAGGAAAAAGTGGATTAGAGCGCCGTAGGCCCGAGGCGCGTGCGGTTTTCCCACCGCGGGTTCCCATAGTGGGTTCAGTTGTGCGCTACTATGTTGCGCGTAGGACTTGCCGTTTACTAGAAGATTGTAGTATAATTTAGACAATCGATTTATTTTTCTGGTTAAAAGATTGTTACGAAAGGTCAGCTTCTATCCCCATCTAGTACAAACACTTAAGACTTAGTTAACTCGTGATTACCTTCGAGCTTCAATATAATTTTAACTAATACCGAACTAGTTTTTAAGTACTGGTTGTTTTGCATGTTTAAGTATTATTGGCTCTGCCTGCTTTTTTTATTGAATAGGAGGCAAACGATTATACGGTTCACCTGATGGTATGTGATGCCGCTGCTCATGAACATTTGCAAAACCAGAGGTCTCAGAAATGTACGCTCTTTTTTGCTTGGTTATTATAATGCAGTAACGTTCAAACTTAAATATGGCACACTGTGTATTTTAACACACCCGGGATTAAGTTATGGTACTTGTTTCCACTATTTCCGTATTGTCCCAGACATGCTATAGAGCCCTTAATAGAGTGTACGCCCTTTTTTTTTTGCTTGGTTACAAAGTAGCAACGCTCCGCTAAAACTTAAATGTGGCACACTGCATGTATTTTTACACACCAGACATCAAGATTTGGAACTTATTTGTACTATTTTATTCCGAACCTATTACATATTTACCAAATTATTCGGTCCCGTGATGTAAACGCTTTCGCATGGAAATATATCCCGTTTAGGTCAACAATGTCGGGTGTAATCTGTGCCGATTATCTCTAACTCGTAGAATTTTTGTGTGTCTTCCTGTTTGTTTGTCGGCTCTAGCGTCACCTAGTCTTTTTAAGAAGCTGGTAAAACAAGCTGTGCATTCAGTTGGTTAGTGGTAATAGTTTTTATATTGAATAGGCGAGCATTTCGTCTCTAATATCATCATCATCAGCCCATGCACCAAATAAATATTATTAACTGCGTCTTTCATATGGGGTAAATGCCATACTCACCACGCTTGGCAGGCGGGTTGGTGAGCGCAGAGATACGCCAGTACCTAAGTGATGCTGCTGCCCATCACTTGGTGAAAATTTTCCCTCTGTCGCCTTCTACGACACCCTAGGAAGAGTAGGGGTGGTGACAATCGTATTCTACTCTGCCGCCACCACACGGCGGATCGGTCCGCGTAGAAATCATTAGGGGAGGCCTTCGTTCAGCAGTGGACATAATTAGGCTGTAATGATGATGATGAAATATTATTTCTTTCTTTTTTTTCGTTCAATTTACTTAGTGTGCACAAGACACTAGTAGTCTTGCCCGAACTGTCCATTTTCGTGCAGTTTTCGGGGCCTTTGGCAAATGAAAGGGCGATCTAAATGCCCCAATATTGGTCTCATAATCAATTAGTTTACAAATCCAAGTTGACTCCTAAAGAAGAAGATGAAGTGTGAATTTCGGGTAAATCAATATCAATGGAATCATTCGTTTGCACTTTGTTAAATGGACTGGAGGGAAGAATACAGCTGCGTCGTCGTAACAAAACAAAAAAACATTCGGGCCAATTAAATAATAACAAACAATTACACGCAATAATGTCGCATTGCGGATGTGTGCACGATATTTATATGGCTGTTTCCGATTCATCAGTCCGCGATGGCATGTCATTACACTCGTTGATTGGGTGTCCCGGGCCGGATCGCGATTCCACATCGATCCGACGGTGTTTTGTTGAATTGTGACGTCACTATTTTGTGTATATCATAGTTATATTTTGCATATTGTTTTATGAGTTTATGACCTATGTTGTGTAATGGTCGAGAAGTCGGCTGTTGATAGTTGAGAAGTGTAAAGGCCTTAGTCGTGCACGCGGGCCCAGAGCGGATTGGCCGACCTCACATACAACCTTCGAATCACTTCCAAGGCGCCCGCAGGTTTTCCGTCACCGTACAAGCGTCGGAAAAACGTACATATGATTTCGAAAATTCGGAAAGACATTAGTACGTGGGGGAGGATTTGGACCTACATCCTCCAGATCTCAAGGCAACAGTCTACACCAATGAGCCACCGACGCTCTCTTACAGCATAGCCATGGTTACTTACATATCTCTTGCAGCAGCGTGCATTCTGAATATGCAAATAAGAAGTGCATACCCTGTGTGTCCAAACAACCCGGAAAATCGCCAACATATTGAATGATTCCCACTTATTAGCTTATTTTCCTCTACAGGTTTGAAACCATAGGCGTTCTGCTGTCATCAAAAGCACTCAATAAATTATTTATTGATTTTGCGATTAGTGTCTCTCATTTTGCATCCTATCTTGAACCCAAGATTAACAATCGTAGCACTAAATTTAGATTTATGTAACCGAACTTGTATATGTCAGTGATTGTTTTGTTGGTTGTACTTAATAAATAAAATAAATGTGTTCCCCGATCATTAACAACCTGGCCGTCTTCATGGCAAGAGTGATGAATAGGCTGTTTCTAGGCAGACATGATCCATCCTAGGCCGCATCATCACTTACCATCAGGTGAGATGGCGGTCAAATATCTCACGGACGCTCACCTGATGGTAAGTGATACGCCTGACCATGGTAGAGCGGCATTGAAGGAGACCAAAAACTGATAAACAGTTATTATTCTTCATCAATGTAGCATTGCGCCCGTCACCCGAGACAACAGATGTTAGGTCTCTTATACCGGGTAATTTCACTAGCTACAGTGCCCCCATCCCGAAACACAAAATAACACTCCTGTTTCACGGGACGATTACGACGACAACTCCGGCGGTACCTACCTAGACGACTCAGTATCGAATCTACCACCAGTTCTACCTATATCTTGTATCCCAGCAGCAAAGCTCGGAGTTTGTAACTAATCGGTGTGTTGTATCCCCCCTAGCAAAGCACGGAGCCGTACTTCCCGTTCCTGGGCGCGCACGCGCCCCCGGGCGGGTACCGCGGCGACGGCGACGCGGACGCGGTGCGCTGCTGCTGCGTGTGCTACACGTTCCTGCGCCAGCAGTGGGAGCAGTACGAGCGCGAGAACAAGCCGCACACCCAGCGCTTCTATTGGATGAAGCGGCTCGACGGGAAGCCGTTCATTGGTCAGTGGTGATGCTTAAGCTTTTGTATTGGGCGTTCATAGATCTTTATGTTGGTCGAACCGTGAAAACCGTGAAACTTTGGGATGGAAATAATACGAAATTTAACGCCGTTTCTCGTTAGTAAGGAATCTTAGGACAACACATTGAAATTAAAAAATAAAATTGAAAAGGGTTTCATGATGATATTTATGAAATTAATTTATTTGTTTTTCAATGCAGTTCCTAAGTACTTGAATTGAGACTTGAAAAATGAAAACAAAAAAACAGTGATTGCGGTTGATCCACAACACAGGCCATTGTGTTATATTGTTAAATAAATAGACAATATTTATGTTACTATCGAGCAGAAACAAAATAAAACCAAGCCAACCAACCATATCCCAATATTATACCACCAAATTTAAAAATTCCTTGACTGAAAGTTTAAAAGTGATGACAAAATAGAATTGAGAGTATTGTAGCTAACTTGTGACGTCCGCGGACAGTGATGGTCGCGGGTCGCATTTCAGTTTATTATGCCGTGTCGTAAATCCGTCCGCGTCGATCCCCGATAAACTACATAACAGCAGCATTGCGAATAGTGCAGACTTGAGATTGACTGGCGCTGATTTAAATAAAAAATACTTTGTTTCGAACAACCAACGCTCGTTTTGTTAGTACATATTTAATTTTATGTAGGTTCTAGTTTTTTTATGCTATAGCAGGCAAACGAGCAAACGGCTCATCTGATGGTAAATGTCACCGCCGCCCATGTACATTTGCAATACCAGAGGGCACTGAAATCCGTTGCCCCTTTCAACAGGGAATACGCTCTTTTATTGTAAGTCGCCAGGTCGTATCGATCAAGAAATATCTCCGGCAGTAACTGATTTCACAACTAGGACTAGGTACTAGAGTTATTTATTCATCATGATCAGCTCATTATACGGCCCCACCAAAGGCCACGCGGGCCCAGTAGCAATTAGCTGACTTTACGCACAACCTTTGAATCTCTTGCAGGCGTTCGCAGGTTTCCTCACGACTTTTGCCTTCACCGTAAGAGCGTCGGAGAAACGTACATATAAATTTGAAAAGATTTTTCTCCATTTCTCCATCTCCATTCTCCATCTCCATTCTCCATCTCCATCTCCATCTCCATCTCCATCTCCATTCTCCATCTCTCCATCTCCATTCTCCATTCTCCATCTCCATTCTCCATCTCCATTCTCCAGACCGAAAGGAAACAGTCCATACCAATTAGTCGACATCGCTCACGCAATTTATTTATTACATTAAGTTAAATCTGATTCCGTTAGTAGATACTCGTACTGCATAAAGGCGATATGATAATTTTGGTTAGGCGTATCACTTATCACCAGGTGAGCACCCTGACCGTCCGTCCTGTTCACTTCGAAACATAAAACAAAATTATGTAGTGTACTAATTTAATTTAAAAGAAAAATGGTTAAAATTTCATGAAAAAGCCCCCCCATTGATTCATGAAAATGCAATAGGTGTATGTCATGTCATCAACCAACCCGATACAAAAATATATAAATTCCCATTATTACTCCGTCCGTAATGCCACAGTCTATGGATACATTGTAACCAGAATGTTTGTGTTATTTATAGTCCGTGTATGCCTGAGGTGGCGATTATGGCCAATTGCTCCAAATAGCAAGCTCATGACGTGCAATTGGTTTTTTTTTCACTGTGCTGTGGAACTAGTGTTTAATATTAGTTCCACAATACCTGGTATACAAAAAAAGGTGATTACATTGCATTCAAACAATCGGAATACACACGTTATTTAATAACTTGGGCGCCTATTATTTTAACCCTTATTGGGAAAAGGGAATATATATCATACCTATATATTCATTAAAAATAACTTCTTGACGATTCGAAAGTGTCATGTAATGATTTATTTAAATAAAACATTTTTGAGTTTGAGTTTTGATACATTTTAAACCTTATTAACCGGGCAAACGAAGAAAATATTGAAGAGAATCGAATACAGCAATATTTGATTCTCTTAACCGGGTTATCACTGCTGGATAATCAAATTTGTTTTTATTGTTTTGGATGTTTCTATTGGTATTTATTAACAAAAAGTATATATAAGTATGTTTATCCCTTATGGACACTAAACATATAACAGGCTAATGCTTAGTAGATGGCGCTGTGAATGACAGTGGATATTTATTGTTAAAAAGCAAGTTGCATTAAAAGCACACCGGCCCATACAATGTCGATCCTCGCTCGCAATCGGTCACGTTATTGCTCCTACATCCAACTGGGTATTCAATCGTTCGGATCACCAGCACTGACTGCCATCAAGTTATATTGCCAGCAAATACTATAAAACTAGCGACAACGCCAGTCGCTGGATGCAGTTGGAATAAGGATAAATATTGTGAAACATTAACGTCATCTAGCCAACACTGAGCGGCGTAATATATGTAAAATATTTATTCACTACCTCAGTAGTGTAGTGCGTACAGTTAGTGGTTAGATCGCTGTGGGATCCGGCGGTCATGAGTTCTATTCCATAGTCAGTTTGGTTATGACTCTGCAGACTGAATCACTTGATTGTCTGAAAAGAAAGTGCATCGGAGGGCACATTAGTATGGTAGTCGTTAACACCCACCAAGGGCGCGTTGCTGACCTTTAAAAAAATGAAAAATAAGGAGGTGGGGTTTCAGGCTTTCCACTTGGTGACACTTAACGCACAGCTTTTTGCACGCAGGTTTCCTATTATTCAGTCTTCCTTAGTTAAAACTTTTGGAAAGCAGGTAGAATTCTGTCACCGCTTAGGTACTACAAGTACAAGCTAAGTACATGTACGCGTTGTATAACGTCCCACGCGTAATCCCTCGGACAACGGGCACACGGAATCATCGGTAAACGCTATCTCTGTCCGCAACAGTCCGTGCGACATGACTGGGGGAAGGGGGAAGCTTGTACCACCCGTCGCTGCCCCCCTTTGTTTTGGTGGACAGGGCTGGCGGGGGTGGTCGAGGATATGATGAATTAACGACAATCGTCAACGGACTCTATACTTTATGTAAAACCGTAAAAGTTAGTGTGATTATGTTTTGGCTATTATTATTATATGAAACATGTTAGCAAAACATATATATTCAAGAAGTTAGCAACTTCAGAATAGTTCCTTCTCGATTGCCGTATACGAGATACATGAGTATGCTAACTGCTTAACTTGTTTTAACTTTTGTCTGTGTGTTTTGTTGGTTGTCCGTTTTGTACCCATAGTTCATCATACATCCTAAATTTGGGTCAAATGATTCTGTGTGAATATCTGAGGACACTTTGTTATTTACGTCGGATACTACACCAAGGGTTCGATCCCTGGCAGAACAAACATTATTGTAATTCTTTTTCAACAAACAATAATAGGGAATCTAAATCCCAATTAATATAGTTGTGGATTTGACGACCCATTTCGTGTCGCGGTTGAGAGGCCGACTGCAACACCAAGGGTTCGATCCCCGGGCAGTACAAACATTTGTGTGTATGAACATCTGTTTGTAATGGTCTGGGTGTTTCTTGTATAGTATGTATGATTTACAAAAAAAATTATATAAGTATTTATCCGTTGTTAGTACCCATAATACAGGCTTCACGCTTAACTTGGGGCTAGATGGCGCTGTGTGAGTGTCAGCGGATATTAATTATAATTGTGGATGTAGTAGCCGGTATTTGCCCTCTGCGTAAACGGAAACCTATGCAAATATAAATCAATTAGTGACTCGACCGTTTTAATATAGCATCATTTTTTCCACCGCCTCGTTATAGTCTAGCTTTCGTTTTTTTAAAAGGTTGGGAATGGAAATTTAGTCGAAGTGAATATTTGTATCGTTCTGGAATGTCTGCACCTTGTAAGTTGATTTTAAGACTTCCGCAGTGCGAACGTGTGAGCTCATGATTTAAACATGTTAGTAAAACATATTACTTAGTGGTATACTCGGTACTGACTTTTTAACCATGTGATCAATGTGTTTATAGGACAATAGTTTCGAATCCTGAATTAATCCTAGATTCTTCATAAGCGTAGACAGGGTCTGGCTGTTCATTCTGGAAGTGTAACTTAAATTAAAAAAAATCGGGCAATATAAAATTTTGTAAGTGAATTAAAACGTTATGCTATAATTTGAATTACATCTCTCTCAAATAAAATATGAATCAATAAATTCTGCCGTACAAGTCCCGTCAAAGTAGTATAAAAGTAGTATTTATAGAATCAGATATTCGCGACTCTCGCAGTATGCGCGGAATGTGGCAATCCGAAGTGAAATCTGGTGGTAAGAGAAAAACAGCGAGCGAACCTCCCACTTTTTTCGCGGAGCATCGATCCCGCCCGCGCGGAATTCGCTCGCAACGCCGGTTATTTGTAGGGCTTCCCAAATATGTAGGCTCGACGCGAAAAGCGACCATGACGACTAATGAAATATGAAGCGGGCGGGAAGGACAGGGATTGACACTATGTGCTTACCTTCGAAGGCGTCATCGTACCAACTTAACAACAAAAATGTTTTGTCTATCGGTTGGTAATTAATTCAACTATGGTGAGTGATACCCGCCACCCATGACCATACTCGTACATAACTCATGTGCAACTCGAGTGAGAAAAGAGAAGCGTTGCCACCCTTTAGGAGGATAAGCAAATATGTGGACGATAAAGTTGTTATTTTAGCCCTATTTGCCTATACCTATTTGTCCTCTACTACACTTAATATCTACAAATTTATATTGAATCAACTTAAGTTGAACTTGGTTTTAAAGGTTGAAGTTTATTGATTAACAAAAATCTTACGATTAATGATTAAAGCAAGAAATTAGCTTTGATGTAACGATCGTAACGATCAATAAAGGAAAATTAAAAGCTCCCTAGCAACTCTACACGGGACTCGCTACCAAATGATAGACAGACGGACAGTGGCGCTTATTTCTTTTATTAACATCCCTCAAAAGGAACCACCGAAGCGGTTGTTCCCTTTGTCCCTTTGGCGTATTGTTTGCGACCGTGATTAGCCGGTAATCTCTCGACGCTATCTCTAGAAATGAAATGAAAATTATTCGCTATAAATCATAGGTACAAGAGGTTTTATACAAATATTACATTCCGCTACGATTGACCCGGTGGGTCATACGAATATTTATTTAAAAAAAACGGGCAAGATAAATGTACCTAGCTTAAAAAAATCTTGAACGACAATGTCGTTTCTTATTTGCGGAAACGTATCTCGTAGGCGTAGATATACTGTTGTGGAAGTTAGATGGAAAAGGTTTATTTTTGTCCTCATTTTGCCAAATATTCATTACGATTTTTACTTGTTTCTAGGCTCGGTACAGAGTTGTGTAGGTAGATAGCCACCGCAATTCCAGATATCCTGCCGTGAAATTCGATACTTATATACAAACTAGCGGTTGTAAGATAATAAACACGACTCATGACTAAAGGGCGTGTTGACGGAAAATTAATATAGTTATTGCTTTCCTTCACATGCACGTCATGAGTGGCGTCACAGTATTAATAGCCAACCACTTACTAAGCAGCTATGAGTATAAATATGTATATTTTCACCAACATTTCATTAGTGCCATATAGATTATTTAAGCAAGTAGTACGCATGGTACTTAAGAATACATACATAAGTACTTTGGTTTTAAATACGCAGAATCACCCAGTTCAACACAAGCACCCAAATTTTTGCACTGTCTGGAGATCAAATCTGGAAACATTTATGTACCAGCTTGCTTTTAAACTATTACACCACACACCCCATGAATATAATGTTTGAGCCTCCAGAGCGTCAAAATTGTTGTGTACTTAGTTACTTACGTTTGGACATGCTCAGCTGGATCAGCTTGATGTTTCGTGAAGGTTTCCGAGTAGCGACGCCCACAGTAGCGTCATAATGAACCTTGTTTTGTTGTCATTTACGCGCCTGCTGCGATAAAATTCAACAATTACGCGTCTATGCGTATGAATACACGAACGTATATATGACATATGGTGCAGGCGTATAACAAACAGATACAGTAGTAGACTAAATCACATGTGACGAAATCTTGTGTCGGAGGCGAACATCCCCTTTGGGTTGTTGAGTCAGTTCAGTTCTCACTATCTCTACTCATTCCGCAAGTGCCGTAAGAGGTAGCTTAGAGATTAAAATATCGAGCAGAGGACGCGTAGCAAATCTCTCAGTACACCTAACCTTTTGTTCATAGAGCTATCTTTACCCCACCTGCTAAGCTTGGAGGTAATGGTGAAACAGTGGACCGTCACGAGCTGTTAAACTAAACCCAGGTTGCCACTTTTTCTAACTGACTACTGCTGTTGGCCGCAGGTGGACTTTACAGGTTCACCGGGCAATTGGCGAGCGCAGATGGCTCTCAGCCTTAAAATTTACATAATGAGCCTAAGGGCGTCCCCGAACGGAACTCGAGCCTCGGCTTAGGGCGTTGCGGGGGGCCACATGTCGGGTGTTGGATCCATGTTTTAATAGAAAAATAAATTTTATATAGGCGTCGTCATTCCAAAACGTGTGAATAGCTTTATATAATATGTGCTGCTACTGGAACCTCTGATTAAAATACGGACTAAGTTAAAGTAAAACAACTTTTACATAACTTAGATAATGCTGAGTCATTCAAAAACAACTGTCACATTACACAACTGCAGCTAACTGGTTTGTCATGATGCATATATTTAACATACCCTCACATTGAAATGTTAAAACCGGCTTAGCAGATTTAACATCGATTAGATAGATATGTTTTGAATATTAATATATGGTGAAGGGAAACATCGTGAGGAAACCTGCGCACGCCTGCGAAGAAATTCAAACATTGTAAATTCGGCTAACCCGCACTGGGCCCGCGTGGACGACTAAGGCCTATACACCTTATAAGGCTCGTGCCCTTCGGTTGAGTCTATTAATGAGCAGATGATTGTGTTTTAGTTGAAGACTGTCATTTTCAGTTAACATTTCTGAAAAAAAAATCAAATAGTAATAATATTTCAAATATTAATAGTAATTGGTAACCCGTTCCCGTTGAGGGGTATGGTCCCATATTGGTTTAAAGCAATTTGGCAAATGTATTTTATGGATGCCCCCAGTCTTGTTCTTCGTAACCGATGACTTACTACATAATTACTTACTAGGGTAAATCTTCCAAAGATAACAGGAGCTTTTTCATTACTTGAAAAAGTAAAAAAAGTTCGAGTAGTGGGATATATTGATTTATTTTTACAAATTGGTACCATCAGTGACCTTCTGCAATGCCAAGACGCGATCTCCGCTTTGATTTCAGCTTTTTCATCCCTATCTAACTGAACATGCTGAAACCTGACCTACAAGATTTCTTAACTGATCTCTACCGTCGTGCCTACCACAGCACCAACACAAAACGAGTTCTTGTCAGATACCATTTTTCGCAATCAGGATGCGTGCGAAAGTGTTGCGTGTTCGGTTCCCGGGTTCACGGGTCACGCGGGTGACGCAACGCCCGTCCGTTTGTATGAGGTTAATGTATCGGGTTAACTCGGACCGAACGCTGCGTTTCTCTTAACGTGGAACGTCTGTGGTCATGACCTCGTATCTTACCTAATGCCTGTGTTTGTTGAGAATCGTAATAATAGGGTTAATGTGTAGATACGTTGCGAGTCTGAGTTGTTTTAATGTGTATTATAATGGAAAGTGTATTAAAAATAAGATCTTATACCTGCTGATAAGTCATAGGATTACCTTTAACTAGATGGTAGACTCGATACTGAGTCCTTTAGGAAAGCAGTGCCAGATATCATCTTGTGAAATAAGAGTGCTTTGTACTTTTTGTGCTACGGGATGACGGCACTGTGAATAGCTTGACATTGCTTGAACTAATGACACCCAAGTGTAGTTTATCAAGAAACACTTAAGCAACAGTAAATGCCACAACACAGTTTTAACCACAGATTTCCCAATACAGGAGATGGGGCAAGCCGCGTTTAAAGTGCGACAACTGTAAGCTCAACGAGCATACACTGGCTACCAGTTTACGCTCTGTGAGACGAGTCAGACGCACGAATATTAGAAGAAATTACCGTTTTTTTCAAAATGCATCCTGTGCAATTGTAACATACCATCATCGCAATGAATCAGTAAATTTACCAAGAAATATAATATTTTTTCACAGGTAAGAACCGAAAAGAAATTGCGACACTGGGACTGCCTATAAACTTGGCGGCTTGTCCAGTCTAATGTATATTCTGATGTCTGTGGTTTTAACCCATTCTCCTTTACAAATATTCGCAAATGTCCACTTTCACATTTGTCATTATCGTAAAAAATAATTTTCTCAGTATCTTTTTGCAAAACGTTACGATCGTGGAATGTCATCCTGAGATTGCAAAATACAAAAGTGAGCTTTTGTGTATCCTTTCTGTGCAAAAACGAAATGTAAATACATCGAGGCATTGGTCGATCGATATTCGTTATCCGATAGATAGCGGAAGGTGCGGGGTGGGTCGGTGGTGCGCCGGCGCTTTGATGTTATATATAGGACGTGGCGCACCGTAGGGGTCACCGACTCGCATGCTTGTTTTATCAGTAGAGTTGCCACCGTCTCAATTTTGCCGGGACAGTCCCGATTTCGAAGGCATTGTCCCGGGTCCCGACGGCCTATCGATTTTGTCCCGATTTTATACAATATGCGATACGATCAGTCAAATAACATCATTAATAACAACCTAATATATAATTATTATAAGATAGTATGGAAAATGAATCATTTCAATGATTATTAGATTTATATTATAATTATTTAATAATTCATAAACATGGGTAATACAGGGTTGGTTAATGATTAAAGGAGTCAGAGAGAGAGAGAGAGAGAAATTTATATTATAAATACAAAATAATATTTCATTTTCTTAAACTGTCACATGCGTCATAATTAAAAGATTGGACCTAACTTTGAACGTCACTGAAAGATGCACGATCGGACATACATCGGACAAGGCAATTCTATATTGTTATTTATCACAATAAATTTATTAAAAGGGATTTTGCATCCAAAACATCATTGATGGTGTGTATAATCGCGCACAATTAAAATTACTTATCAGCTGAACTAAAAATTACGCTCGTCAGTTAACGGCGTTTAAGCACTGGTCATAGGACCAGCATAAGACTGCGGTAGGTTGAAGAGACTTTTCAAAACCATTTGTCTATGGTACGCGAACGTGGCTTGGGCGTGAGCTGACGTCGTTTCGCAACGCGGCGTGGATGCCGTGCGACATGCCAATTAGCGACTAAAAGGATTTCTGTTGTTGAATATTTTTGCGTTAATAACGTGGACGGCGCGCGGGATGTAGTTAACCTCAGTTTGCCGAACACTTGTACTGCAGATAAGCCTTGATTGACAATCAATAAAAGGATTGTCTGCGTACAAACATTATCATTATTTACGTATATGTGTTTCTTGCTTACATGTGATTTGCTGAAAATGAACTTACAGTAAGACAGTACAACTCTTGACGTATTTATAGCACAACATTAAGCATACGTTTTTTATTATTACTATTTTAAGACATTTAAGGACCTCGTTACAATTCTTGTGAATTTCTTTGAAAAGTTAATTTTTGTGTGTTTAAAAATAACTTTACCTTATAGTCAGATTTTATTTATGGTGCAGCAAACCTAATTATTATTACACATATATACCAGTTTTCTTGGAAACTCCTTTTATAATTTATTTTATTACAACATGTTATAAATAACTGTTATGAAAACAGGATAAACGTGGAAAAATTTCCACATTTACACAAGTAATGTACAGGCGGAAACCTTGAGTATATAAAAAGCCTTGAAACATTCCAATGTTAATTAGAGAAGTATAATTTACATGGTGTTTTGCATGCAATTATTAATGCAGAGGTGTTTTCGCCATTTGTATGTAATTAATAATAACGTTTAACCCAAATAAAGATTACACATTCGAACAAGGGCTGTGCTGTTGGCTTCGGCCTCACACATACTTTCAAAGGACCGGGCCACTCTTTGGCCCGTGAATCTCAAGGATTTCGAAAACATTATGTAATAATAAAAGTTTATTTCTCACCAATTACATTTTAGTTAGGTACATTAATTACTAACTCTGATAATTGTAACTAACTAGTATAGTTCTGTGTTAATTTTCGTAAAGAAGAAAGAGATTTTTATGTCATAAAGTACAGGGCTGTCAGTTGCACACCTGGTAATGAGTGATACGCCTGAACATGACAGACGCAAAGTGCAATGTCGCCCTGCGCGCCGCACCGAGACGATAGGTCTTCTCCCGGTAATTTTACCAAATATGCTTTCATCTGTATCTATTGCACTGTCTAATGTTAAAACATCGGAAACGCTGCACTTAATATTAACCCACATAATATGAATAATCTTTATTTCCATAGAGACATAAACATATACTAGTAGATTTACTTATTTCTGGAATGCAGCATTAAATTAATATACACGTGTTAGCTGTCTATCCTGCTTGTTACATATAGGAATGCCTAGAAGAGGCACAATACCATAGTCCCTGATATACTGACGCGAAATAAGGGTGAGTAAACATGTAGAGCTGTGGTATATGGGATGGAAGCATACCTATCGCGGCGGTCGACGACTGACTTCGTTTGTTTTGGTTCATCGCGTCTGTGTTTTGTTTGGTGTGCCGACGAATTGATGGATTCCTGGAGGCTTCTGGAAATTGTATGTGCGTTCTTGAAGCTTTCCTTTTGTATGAAGCCAGTGAGCTCCTAATAATAGATTAAATGACATTTACACAGCGCCATCTAGCTCCAAACTAATCATTAGCTAGTAATATGGATACTGATTAACGGATAAACATACTTATGTACTTTTTAAATACATAGACCAATACGTACAGACGTGTTCATGCACACAAATGTTTGTACTGCTACTGGAGATCGAACCCTTGGTGTAATAGCGGACGTCTCAACCATTACACGAGAGTCGTCCCATTAAGCAGTCAACTATCTGGGCGTATATAATGGGATCGTAATAAGACACGTTTTAAAGACTGATAATACGGAAGAGGACACAATATAAGAAACTAAATATATGTAGTTTTGACGGCAACCAATATCACTGATGGACAACAGCCGTATCACTGCTCGATAGTTCTTCTTTGTCGTACGGGCAGTCTCCGCAGTTCGACGGCTAAAGGCGCCAAATTATGCGTCGGCGGCTTAAAAAAAACTACTGGACAGATTAGAATCTATATACTTTTAAGATGACAAATTTTATATGAAATTGGCGAATAAGTACTTTGCGAAAGTATTTTTTTGAGTTACGACTAATACTTATTAGAAAAACTTAAGCGTCACAATGCATTGTTGGCCGCTGCGTCAGACAGCTTTATGCGTCGTGTAACTCTTCGAAACAATAGCAACGTAACTTACACGTTTTTTTAATTACACACAAGTACGTATTGTCAATATGACTAATGTGATAGGTGAAACTAATTGATTTGAACCCATATCGATACGGTTGCTGCCAATACGTGTGCTTTTACTCGTGCTTTTTATACTACTTACTTACTATACTATTATACTTTGACGACCCATTGGTATAGCGGTTGAGACGTCGGCTGCTACATCAAGGGATCCAGGTTCGACCCCCGGGCAGTACAACATTAGTGTGCATGAACACGTCTGTTTGTAATGGTCTGGGTGTTTCCTATGTATAATATGTATGTATTTACAAAAATGTATATAAGTATGTTTATCCGTTGTTTCGTACCCATAATACAGGCGCTTAACTTGGGGCTAGATGTCGTTGTGTGAATGTCAGTGGATATTTATTAATTTTTATTTATTAATTACTTATGATACAGATGAAACTAAATTAAACGCATAGAGGGTAGAAAAAAGTTATCGAAATCGTCTTAATAGTGTTATCAATATCTTAATCAAAAAATCTGTTATTGTTATCTACTCTCTTATTGTCAAACATGTTTTTTGATATAAGCAATTCAGTACTTAGCTTTTATTATTTGAACGAAATATAGAACAAGTGTTTTCTTAGAATTAGGTGGACTTAAATAGCCCTGTTATTTTTTAAAGGTTTGATTTTCTGTAACGTCATCTTTCAGACATCTGGCAAGACAAATGCTATCATCGACAGATCTACATTTTTAGCGATCAGGTACATCACTATTACGCTGCGCCGTGTGAGTGAGTGATTGTAGTCTGCCAATGGGAAATTGTAGAAGATTTGGAGAAGTTTAAGGGTTGGTGACGTACTTATGGATGGACGTACAATAGATCGGCTATTGTGTCTCGATTCGTCAGAATTTACCTGATACCTGGTGGTAAGTACCATCGCCACAACATTTGCAATATCAGAGTAACCATAAGTACGTCACCAACCCTTAAACTTCTCCAAATCTTCTACAATTTCCCATTGGCAGACTACAATCACTCACTCACAAAAATGTAGATCTGCAGATACGGACCGGAATAGAATATGCAGATACCGTTCCAAAAACGGATATTTGGTGTCAAGATCCGCGGATACGAATACGGATCTCTATTTTATCATGTAATCGGTATCCTTAAGAGATCCGCGTGAAAAGTCACGTATACGAATTTATTTATTCCCGCGGATACGGATATCTGGTACGTCTCTAATTTGTATACGTCAGTTTAAATCATTAGTTATCACTTCAAATTAATTAAGCAGACACTGGTTGTTAAACAATCTTGGCATTGGGTAACAAAAACATAATCTGATCGGCCCGCGCCGGCATGAATGGGCTAATTGCAAAATGCACAAGCATAAGTCCGTGGCCGTGCGCGGGCGGAGCATATTTAATTAATATGTTTACTCATAGTCGTTAACGTCCGTAAATCCACTATGGGCCCACGTGGTTCATGTCATCATTCTTCAACTTATTAGGAGTTTGAAAATTCTAAACATCGTCTCCACCCATATACAAAAACTATGATTGACAAACTGTTGCACAATTTGACAGAAAGCAAAGTTTATTTATTTATTTAAGGACAACCAACTTAACAAACGATGATATCATTCAGAATCAAAACTTATTAGTAACATAACAAATCGCTGTTATACTTAAAGGCTGCCACGACATGCACTAATAAATGCCTTTTAATAAATTACTTAAATTACATAAATTTTAACAATTACAATTAGTTAAGTTTTGTTATGATGTGTACTTTTTTAAAGCAATAAATAAAAACTACAAAAGGCAACGATTTTTTTTCCTTGTAGAATCACAAGGTAATTTACTAACAACATCAAAATTTTTCTATGGAGACACAATAATGATCCTATGTGCGCATTTTAAGATAAGCGGAATTGTGGCCCAGTACAGGCACATACCCTTAATGCTGTGGCCACACTAACAGCCATTAATTAATTATCGCGTTAAGTTGTGGCTGCACCGGATATCAACGCCGATTGCTCGCGATAATTAACGGCATTTCCCGTTAGTGTGTATCCAGCATAACAGTGTGTGTGCACGCGTCACATCTCGCCGCTGTGCGTTAGGCGCGGGCGCACGGTGCGGCCTCGACCGGCGCGCAGTGAAAGTGCCGCCTTGATCCCCTGACCCAGTGCGGGCCATCTCGCTTACGTCACCGGCCTAGCTCTACGCACGTGCTCACTGCATTTCATATTATATTTTATGTTAAAGCGTTTGTAGACAGTACCCTGCCTCAGGAGCGTCGGTGGCTCATTGGTGTGGACTGTTGCCTTCCGATGTGGAGGGTACAGGTTAAAATACCACCATCCGCATTGGGCCCGCATGGTGGGGTTACGGCCCAATCTAAAAATAGTAAAATTATCGGGTATAAGAGACCTAACATCTACCGTCTCGGGTGACGGGCGTAAGGCAGTATTGGCATAAATGATGATATTTCCAACAACATTCCAATTGTCATGGTCAGGCGTATTATTTACCATCAGGTCAGCGCGCTGACCGTCCCGTTCACTTATGACAATAAAAAAATTGCATTGCTATGCTGTGTGACCAGGTCTAGTTCCTGCAGTACGACTATATTGGCTGATTATAATTTAAGTGAAGATTTTAAATAAAAAAATATTTTGCCTGTATCTTTTAATTACCAATGGAATGTTGTTGGAAACGAAGCGTAGGCTGACCCCCAACCAGATGGACGGATGACCTGGTTAAGGTGGCGGTTAGCAGATTGATGTCAACTGCTAGGGATCGGTTTTTATTGGTGGTTCTGTCTTTACCTATAATTGTAATACCATTTGCTTGTGTTTTCGTGTTTTTATATTTATGTATTGATTCGATGTGTCTTATGTTGGTGAACTGATAAATAAATGTGTTCCTAAAGTGTGGTGTGTTGTGTGCGCAGGCGCGGGACATGTCCTTCCAAGGGAGTACGCGGCGCAATGCTGGTCTGCGGCGAGGGCGGAGGGCGCGCGCGAGCCCTCGCCCAGACCGCCGCCCGACGCCGCGCCCCCGCCCCACGCCGACAAGGAGCCCGCGCCACCGCCCTACAATAACGTACGTGTACTGAACACATTATGAAAAATCTCACGTGAGATTAGGAGATGGGGGAGAGGTTCTCCTCTCCAAGGTAGAGGGAAGGCAGAACATTTTAAAAACTCACGCAATTTATGGCCTTCCCTTAGCACTGCTTACAACAGATGTTATCGTCCCATTAGTGTACGTCGTCGGTTCAGCAGGTCGGGAACTGACAAGGAGCCCGCGGCACCTGCTACAATAAGTACGTTTAATGCAAACTGACTGAATTTAGCATAGCTTACAGGCAGATGTATCGTCCCATTGGTGTACATCGGCGTTCAGCAGGTCGTGAGCCAAGGTGCTGCGGTACCTGCCTACAATAATGTACGTATACTGCACTCTTGATACTGAAGCACAGCTCATCTCTTCAAACCTATCGCAGGTCACTGCTGACATAGGTCTCCTCGAATTTGCGCCAGACATCCCGGAAGAACAGCTTACTACAGATGTGTCGTCCCATTGATGTACGTTGGCGGTTCAGCTGTTGGAGACGTTGAAGACTACAAGAGTACGCTTGCGAGATGCTCTGTCTACATTGAAGAGCTAATAAATAAAATAATTATTAAATATCTACTGACATTCAACAGCGCCATCTAGCCCAAGTTAAGCGTTAAGCCTGTATTATGGGTACTAAAAACGGATAAACATACATATTATATTTTTGTAAATACATACATATTATACATAGAAAACACCCAGACCATTATAAACAGACATGTTCATGCACACAAAATTTTTTACTGCCCGGGATCGAACCCGAACCCTTGGTGTTGCGGCCGACCTCTCAACCGCTGCACCAAATGGTCGTCAAAATGAATGAAATGAGCTAATGAATGATTGGCCCACGTCACTTCAACGTGCTTTGTCGGCAACGTGGGTTTTCTCATGGTAATATCCTACCAATCCTACTTGTCGGTGGCTCATTGGTGTAGACTGTTGCCTTCTTCTGATCTGTAGGGTGCAGGTTTAAATCCCGTCACGCTCCAATGTATTTTCGAATAAATAATAGGTACGTTTACAGAATACACACGCACACACAAATAATATTACGTATTCAGATAATAAATTAATAATTTGTAGGTATTTAAAATTTTACGTATGTAGTTAAAAAGAGCGGAGTCACGTGGCACAGGTATATACTAGCTTCAAAAATGTCTTCGACCTTTATTTATTAAACTGTGAACTTCCTATGAATGTAAATCAATATTTGGTTAATCCGACGCTCTTACGGTGAAGGAAAACATGGTGAGGAAACCTCCGCACGCCTGCGAAAAATTCAAACGTATTGCGTAAGTTGGCCAATCCGCACTAAAGCCTAGTTACCCTTACGGGTAGGCTCGTGCCCCTCGGTGGGGACGTTCAATGAGCTGATGACGTTGACTAACATAATGTCCCGTGTGCATTCCAGCAAGTGTTCCCGGTGGGCGGCGAGGAGGAGGTGTGCTGGACCTGCGCGCGCGGGACCCCTCCGTCATCTCCGTGGGCTCGCAACACTCGGCCGCCTCCGAGCGGCCGGGTACTCGAGCTGTTAGGTGGGATATACCATTTACTTTTTTAATCCTCCATACGCAGACATTTGACCGCCATCTCACCTGATGGTAAGTGATGATGCGCCTAGGATGGATCACGCCTGCCTAGAAATAGCCTATTTATTTGAAAGCAACATTTAGGCAACACTATTACTACAAAAGTAAACACTTGAGCGTCGGTGGCTCGATGATGTGGACTGTCGCCTTCTACCGGGAGGGCTGATGTTCAAATCCCAACACGTACCAATGTGTTTTCGAATTTTCGAAAATATAGTACGTTACCGACGCTCTTACTGTGAAGGAAAACATCGTGAGGAAACCTTCATGCACACCTGCGAAAAGATTCGAAAGTTGTATGTGAAGTCGTCCAATCCGCACTGGCCCGCGTGACGACTAAGGCCGAATCGAATCTACGACTATTAAAGTTATCTAAGTTCGCCACGTGCCGGTGAAGCTGTTAAAGTGCTATGAAATGTTCAAATACAAAACTATGTGTAAAGGCTGCCCGTGTGTAACTACCATACAACGTTCGGTTTAGATCATTGCGCTACCCGGGGCGCATGGGTTCATATCCCCGGGTAAAAGTCACTTGTGGAGTTTCCCAGTTAGAATACGAGGACATCGCAGGCTGAATTTGATTGTCGAAAAAACAAAGATGATTCTTCGAAAAAAAACTTGTAGTATGTATACTTAACAGGAGGTGATCATTATGTACTCGTATACGTTTGGTTAATTATGTTAATGTGTAATTGGAATATATAAATAATAAAGAAATCATACATATTTTACATAGGAACACCCAGACCAATACAAACAGATATGTGTCCAGAAGACAAATGTTTGTACTGCAGTGAGTTAGAACCACAGACATCCGAGTTTTAACCTTAGGTATAGCGCATATCTCAGTCTCTAATGGAACACTTAAACACAGTCATGTAGTCTATATATAAAGTTGACACGTATAATTATGCAGTTTACATGAACATTGCAATTTTTATAATGTATTTTTCCGAGGAACGGTGGTTTAATTTAGTATTTTAATGTTGTTTGAAATGTTGATAAAGTTTTTCAGTTTGCTGTAACAAATTATTATGACAAATATAGATTATATGTTTGCTGAAATGTAGTTAGTTATATTTGCTTGTGTTTTCCCATACAAATAATTGCACACAACTTGTTCATGTGCTTAGATAAGTGTATGCATTACGAAATACTATTATTTGCAGTGTAATTAAACTTATTTATTAAGCTGTTACTAAGTCTATATTTTATGCAATTATCGCTTAGTTTGGTGTGTAATTTGAATTTTGAAAAATATCACTGACTACCTAGTAATTTATGTTGATTAATGTAATTGTGGTATTAATGAGAAGTAATGAAAATTTTTCTGAGCTAACTTTTGATAAAAATAGAATGTAAGCCAGATTCATCTCAGTATCCCTTACTTCCTTCCAAAACTTTTTAAGATTAATTATGACATAATTTTGGTATCAATTCGCAAATCGTTTTCCATTAATTTAGTTAAATTCAATCGGCTTATAACGTGGTTCTGCAAGGCACAGTTCTTCAATATGCTGATAAAATAAAATAGAAATAATAAAATATATTACACAGAGTATCGGTGGCTCAATGGTGTGGACTGTCGCCGTCCGATCGAGATGGTGCAGGTCCAAATCCCGCCACGTACCAATGTGTTTACGAACTTTCGAAATTATATGTTCGCTATCCGACGCTCTTACGGTGAAGGAAAACATCGTGAGGTAACCTGCGCACGCCTGCGAAGAGATTCAACGGTTGTGCGTGAAGTCGGCAAATTCGCTCTGGGCCCGCATGGACGACTAAGGCCTAATCACCCTATACGGGTAGGCTCGTGCCTCTCGGTGGGGACGTTTAATGAGCTGATTATGTCATCATCAACATAATATACCAAACAACAGATAAACATCATTGTTATCTGTTTTGGTAGCTATATTACAGGCTAATGCCTAATGCTTAGTTTGGGACTAGATGGCGCTGTGTGTATGTCAGTAGATATTTTATGTACTGACAATATTCGATCAACAATATCGACAATAGTCGATTATTATATTTTTACCAATAATACGATAAAAATTGAAAATATAATTTGCTTTATATAATTATTTTGATTACAAATGAATCTGTATTCAACACAATTTTTTTGAAAAGAGTAACTACTGAGTTTCTTGCTGGTTTCTTCTCAGTGGAAAACTACCTCCCGAACCAGTGGTAGCTTCATTTGACATTCATAAGTGTTCTTTAAGGACCTAATACTGAATAAACACTTTTTATTTTCATTTTCATTTTACAACGTGTTTCAGATCAACGGTGTCGGTGTATTCGGGCAATTCCAACTCGAGCTCGGACCGCGACATCCTCGACCTGTCGATGCCCGACAAGAACTCCATGACGGAGGTGTGCTACGTGTGCGGCGACGAGTACAAGCGAGGCACTCTCTACAATCTGCACACCAAGGAGCCAAAGGACAAGGCGGTTAGTACTATCGAGTTTCTTGCCATGAGGCGTTATGGTCAGGCGTGTCGGTTACCATCAGGTGAGCGCACAGATTGTCCCGTTCACTTATCATAAAAAAATGTGGCAGAAACTGCCTGAAAAGTTAACAGAAAAAACGCGATTGTGAGGGAAGCAAAAAAAAGACCTTTTATGAATAAAATAAATTAATAAAGCTCACGCCTCGGTCCCAGAGGGGTAGGCAGGGGTGATGGAACGCAACTTTGCGCGGTCCTGACATTCTTCCTTCATTCACATCCCT
Organism: Leucinodes orbonalis; assembly: GCA_019425675.1. NCBI lineage: Eukaryota > Metazoa > Arthropoda > Insecta > Lepidoptera > Crambidae > Leucinodes > Leucinodes orbonalis. Next base: position 56,371 of record PQWD01014508.1, read on the forward strand.
CAATCTTTTCATGCAAGCTTTTTTATTCCTTTTGCTTGGGACACCGGCCTTCTTAAGGACTTGACCAGTTTGGTCAAGGTAAGTCCTTCTGGGTCGTCCCCGGCTCGTGTATCCTTCCACATTCGCACAATGAAACTTTATATTTATAACTTTTTACTGCAACATGCGAATCGTTTAAAGTTTTTTAAACATACTATATTGAAAACAAGTAATTTTTTAGCCTCAGTTTTCTTGCCAGTGGTTCTCGAAGATCTTACTTTTTGCAAACCGGTGGTACAGTTATAAAAAATATATTAATATTAGCATAGTTACGGGGAGATGGGGCCGTAACCCAATCACGCGTACCCAATGCGGATTAGTAGGCATTTACGACCACCATCTTATGACTATAGTTGGAATCGACAATCTAGAAAGCTGGAATCGAAAATAGACAATCAGGTGATTCAGCCTGCAACTATCTCATTGCGGTCTTCCCAACGAACTTGAACCCGCGGCCTTGTGATCACCCGCTAACACATTAAATGACACATCAAGCCGACATTTGAGGCTCAGCCCTCGCCGGCGATGGCCTTCATAGCGATTGCCTGTAGCTCCGCTCAGGGGTCTTTGCCGCCATCGCTTAAACAGTATTACTGTGATAATACGTGACGACCCATTTAGTGTTGCGGCTGAGAGGTCGACTGCAACACCAAGGGTTCCGGGTTCGATCCCCGGGCAGTACAAACATTTGTGTGCATGAACACGTCTGTTTGTAATGGTCTGGGTGTTATCTATGTATAATATGTATGTATTTACAAAAAAACTGGATATAAGTATGTTTATCCGTTGTTTAGTACCCATAAAACAGGCTTCACGCTTAACTTGGGGCTAGATGGCGCTGTGGGAATGTCAGTGGATATTTATTTAATACTTTGCTATCTTTATACCAGAAAAGACGTAGTAATATTACAATAATACTGTTATAAGAGATGCCCCAGTTCCTGTTCGCATAACTGGCGTGTGTCGCGCCGCTTTCCCCAAAACATATGCTAAGTTACCCCAGCCATATGATAGCGCTCACCGCAACGCCCTCAGCAAGGTTCGAGTCCATTACTAGGATGACTTGAGGCTCGTTGTGTAATCTTTTTAAGCCCTAGTGCCATCTGCGGTTGCCCTGTGAAGGCCATCTGCGGCCAACAGCAAAAAGTCCACCGATATAAACAAACCAACTACGTATGGGTTACTGCAGTTGTCCCACTCTGGAATGATGCCCATTGAATTAAGTTGAAGAGTTAAAGCCATCTGCTCGTCTGAACCAATTGGAGCCTTGTGTATTGTGCCTGTGGAAAATTCTAAGTGTTTTGAATCATGCATTATTTACAAGGCGACGTTGTGGGATTCTCTACTAGCTTATAATTACGGAACATAAAAAAATTTGCGTGTCTTCAGGTCTTAGATATTTTTTTTAGGTCAGAGGGCGATGTCAAACGTTAATCTATTCTTAAAACTTCCTTACATTGTCTATGCTTGCCCTAAAAGAACGTGCTTTGAATATTCCTTGACATACAAATATCTTTAGGCATACATACAGCGGCATCTAGTGCTAAAATAAATGATTTAATCAGTCTATGAAAGCTTTCAACAATGGAGATATTATTTTTGTGGTATAATAAATATTTGGAAACACCTAAATTTTACATTTCCGAATTAAATGCACTATGAACATGAAGGTTTTTTTTTAATTGGTCAGTGTTTTCAATGTTAATACGAGTTAACCTGCCTTTTCAGCGAAAATTGTTAAGCCGATTATCAACCAACGTTTGATAACTAACTTATTCTTGTATGATGACAACGTTACTTGGTAGAAGTGTTGTTTGTGATATTTTTAATATGTCAATTTTTTTAGATCACTCTACTTTAAGTTCATATTATGTTAAGTACCTTTGAAGTAATATAGGTATGTATTTAAGTGTACACGTTGCTTAGTTTCAATTAATAAAGTTCGTAGCTTAATTGAAAACTAGATGGCGCTGTGGGTCTTACTTTTATGCTTGTAGTAGCGCCATCTATTTAAAGCACTAAGTAAACTTGAGGACTTGAGGACATCATAGAAGTGTTTAAAAATAAATATAAAAAATAATGGATTACTAAATTGAGTAACGCTCTTCCTAGTCAGGAAACTTTCAACAAACCTGGTAAAGTGAACAAAACTGATCTTAAAAATACCTGCATATTAATAAAAATCTTTCTGAAGCATATATACTTATATCTAAAAATGGTATTGCTGTTAAGTCAACACAGTGGTGGGGACCGGCTCACCCAAGTGGTCGCAGGTCGTCCGGGTCCTACCCGGGCGGCCGCTCCGACCGCGACCCCCCCCAGCACCAAGCGTGCGACTCCTCCCCCGCACCTAAGCGTGCGCCCCTCCTACCCAAGCGTGCCCCCCTACCCCCAACGGGGAAGGGTTCTAACGATTTACTAGCGGATTACGAGCTAGTAAATCTTTTTCGAACATGATTTCGAGAGTTCCCGCATAGCCGACTCCTGCGGCAGCGGAGGGCGACGCCAACGCCATGACTAGGGCGGCCTTTGAGGGCTTGAGCCTTAGGCAGGCGTTGGTGAGTTTTAGGGTTTCTCATCCATAATGTTATTACAACCGAACGCGCGCAGAGTCAAACCAAGATCCCTCAAAGTAGGATATTTCAACGCCAATGGGCTAACGTCGCAGCGGACGGAAGTAACCTCCTTCCTCCGCGATCACCAACTAGACGTATTCCTAGTTCAAGAGACCTTTTTGAAACCCGCCGCGCGGGACCCTAAAATTGCAAACTATAATCTAGTGCGCAATGATAGGACATCTTCTGCCTTAGGAGGCACCCTTATCTACTACAAAAGGTCACTCCATTGTGTACCTATGGACCCCCCCAAACTAAAACATTTAGAAGCGTCCGTATGTAGGTTAGCTATGACCGGTCATCAGCCGGTTATTATAGTTTCCGCATATTTATCCCCGTCCCGGCCTCGTGCGCTACTACGTAGCGATTTAGAGGCCATCATGAAGTTAGGTCCATCAGTTATCATGGCCGGCGACTTGAACGCCAAGAACGCCATGTGGAACTGTCTCACCACAAACCCTAGGGGTAGGTTATTAGAGTCGCTATCGAGCACTCTAAATTTCGATATTATCGCTCCCATGTGCCCCACCCATTATCCGGGCAATATCGCCCATAGGCCAGACATATTAGATGTAGCGCTTTTAAAGAACATAAACCTACGTTTATGTTCTATAGAAGTTTTACATGAGTTAGTGTCCGACCACAGACCCGTGGTCATCGAGCTATCCCCGAGGATAGGCTCCCCCCACTCCCAGTCCCACCAATCGACTGAGCCCACAGTCACTAAAGTAGACTGGATTAGACTCGAGAATAGCCTCAAGTCTATCCCCAGCGAGCTTGCAGATGCCACCCCGGACGACTCGTCGTCCATCCCCGATACCCTCCGCGCTATCGATTCCCTCACGGAGCGCGTACAGAGCGTCGTTAAGGACTGCTCACGACAGGAGCCGGCGAAGGCGCACCTTCGCTGGGACCTGCCGCCTGATGTACGCGCCCTGTTGACGGAAAAGAACGCGGCCACCCGCGCGTACGATGCATATCCCACAGAGTCGAATGCGCGCTTTACAGAGGGACGTAAAGCGACGCATCGACGAATTACGGCACGAACGCTGGGGCGATATGCTATCTAGCTTAGAGCCCAGTCATTTAGCATTCTGGCAATTAGCCAGAAAACTGAAGTCCGATACGGCAGCGAGCACGCCCCCCCTGAATCGTCCGAACCAAACGCCCGCGTTTGATGATGACGAAAAGGCGGAGTGTCTCGCCGCTAGTCTCGAACAACAGTGTTCGCCGAGCACTCTGCCCGTAGACCCGGACCACCTTCTCGAAGTTGAATCCGAGGTCGAGCGTAGAGCTTCGCTCCCCCCCCACGGCCCCCCCCTGAGGGAGGTCACGGTGGATGAGGTCGCGACTATCGTCAAAAACCTCCACCCACGCAAAGCCCCCGGCCCCGACGGCATTACCAACAAAGTGTTGAAACACTTTCCGTTAGCACTGTTAACCTTTCTCACCGCCGTATTCAACTCGGCGTTGAAAAAAGGTATATTCCCACAGTCGTGGAAAGAAGCCACAGTCATCGGCATTCCCAAACCGGGCAAACCAAAGTGCGAACCGTCCAGCTATCGTCCGATAAGTTTACTAAATGTTATTGGTAAAATTTACGAACGTATAGTATTGACCCGCCTGCGCGAGTACGTCGACTCAGCAGGCCTCCTTCCCGACGAGCAGTTTGGGTTCCGAACCAAACACTCGTGTGTACATCAAGTACATCGCATAGTGGAGCATATCTCCTCCCGATTCAATATGACGTATCCCCATAAAACGGGAGCATTATTTTTCGATGTCGCAAAAGCGTTCGACAAAGTCTGGCACGAGGGTTTGATATACAAGTTATACAAACTAAACGTGCCCGACCGTCTAGTACGCATAGTGCGCGAATTTCTAGCGAATCGTACGTTCCGATATCGCATGGAGGGCACTCTATCCCCTCCCCACCCCCTGCGGGCAGGCGTTCCGCAGGGCTCGGTGTTATCCCCACTCCTTTTCACGCTATACACTAGCGACCTCCCGGAGTTTCGTCCCTCTCCGCTCAGGACGAACATCGCGTTGTTCGCCGACGATACGGCCATTTACTGTTCGTCGAAGCACGCGGGCCCCATTGTCAGGACCCTCCAGGCATCCGCCAACACGTTAGGTGATTGGTTCAGGAAGTGGAGGGTCGAGGTCAACCCGGACAAGAGCGCGGCGGTCCTCTTTCAGAAGACCGGCGCGCCGTCGGCGCGAAACCTCCCACGTCAGGTAACGCTATTCGGGCGTTCTATTCCGTGGGAAAAGAGCACCCGATACCTAGGCGTCACTCTCGATAGTGGTCTAACCTTTGGGCCGCACATCAAAATGGTGCGCAACCGGGCTGCATTCGCACTCGGGCGCCTTCATTGCCTACTAAACGCGCGTAGTAAATTGTCCCTTAGTAATAAGGTGCGAATATACACGGCGTGCATCAGGCCCATTATGACGTATGCCGGTGTGGTTTGCACACGCTGCGTCCAAACACGTCCATAGGCTACAAGTTATTCAGAATAAGTTCATGCGTAGGGCCACGGGAGCGCCGTGGTTTTTACGGAACTTGAATCTTCATTTGGACTTAGGGCTGCCTACGATTTCGCAGTACCTAAAGTTGGCGTCCAAACGCTACTTCGACTCGGCAATAGCGCATTCAAACCCGCTCATTGTCTCCTCTGCTGATTATAACAACAGCAGCTAATAATAATTTTATTTCAGCTCGCGCGCGTAAACGACGACGTCCACGGGACGTACTAGACGATCCGGATGACCCTATCACGGTCGCCGCCGCGACGGCGGCCGAAACAGCTAAATTACTAAAAGTACACTCCACAAATCGACAACCGAGGTTCCGTCCCCGCCGGCGGGGCCATCGTCGCGTGTCCCTGTAGGTTCGCACAGTCCCTATTCGCGTAACCGGCATCTGCCGGTAGGCTCGTTGTGTAAATATTAAGCTGAGAGCCATCTGCGCTCGCCACTTGCCCGTGAAGCTGTAAAGGCCATCTGCGGCCAACAGCAGTAGTCAGTTCAAAAAAAAAAACGGTGGTGAGGGCTTCTTTAAAAACCCTACCGATTATTCGTAGGGCCACGCAGATATATTATTTTATGTATTCATTTATTTGAAAAAGAAACTTAACCTATTACATTCAACCTTATCTTAATTGACTACTTTTACGTTCTTATCGCTAAAATGGTCTAGGTTACGTATACGTAACTAGGGTCTATATTTTTTTAATAACTACACATAATACAGTGATACTGCTTACAAAGATTATTTGCACTGCAGCAAATTAAAAAAGTAATTGTGGGAAATGACATCATTAGCAGATGATTAATGATTTTTTATTTTACGGCTTTATTTTTATCAGGAAATTTGACACGATTTTATAGCATATGTGATGGAAGTCGATGATTGTATTTCGTCATTATTATTTTGTTCTGTCTGCGTATGAAAATTTAATGATATTCACTTAAAGGATTCATATTTCAATTCATTCAAATATTGTTATTTGACCACCATTATGTCAGCCGTTAGCGATTCCTAGTTATTATCAGCTTTCTTTCTAACTTTTCTAAGACTTAGTCAGGTTAGCTCTTTATCGTTATAAGGTTAGAGATAATGACTGAAATTAGTCGTTAGTTGTAGTCGTATGACTAAAGACCAAAGGGACTAGACTTAATGGTTACAAGACTAATCTACCCTCTATAAATTGTGTGCAATACTAGTTTTTAATAGGCCTTAAAAACCTAAGTCACTTTCATCACTAGTTTATGTAAAGTGGATCGGCCTTTGGTTTGCATAACAACTAGGTATTCTTTGTTTTTAAATATACATTCCACATCACATAGATGCGATCTAGCCCCAAATTAAGCGTGAAGCCTGTAGTATGGGTACTAAACAATGATAAACATACTTATATATTTTTTTGTAAATACATATTATACATAGAAAACGCCCAGTCACCCAAGGAATTGTAGTTGATATGTCATAAACGTACAAATCAGTGATAGGTAGAATGTGTTTCGTCAAACTGATAAACGTATAACCAAACTTGACATCAATTAACCTATTACGTTATTAAATTAGTGTTTTTCAAACTTTTTATCGTTTAAATGGACGTGGTTGGTGTAGTATTTTGAACTTTATCTACAAAGTTTAAGATTGAGATTGGGAAATAATGTCAGTGATTATAAAAATCCGCACAATTTATCGCATGACCCGTAACCCGGTCGTGCCCACCGGACTTAACAAGAGATAAACCCGAGTGAACTGTACTACAATGTGTAAAATCTCTATTGTTTATATCCGAGAGAGTTTATAAGTCGAGATCAATAATAGGGTATTCTCAGCGAAGTCAACTCTGTTTCAACTGGTTAAAATTAATTATGTTAACACTTCGTAAATACTAATGTGTGTTGAATTTTAGAGATGTACAAAAAAAACCTGCTCAAGACAGTTTGTTTTAATTGTGATTATTTTGTATTTATTGCTTACCTTCTTGCTACTATAATTTAATATAAATCATGGAAACACAACGAATAGGTCGCTGATGAAGATTATTTCATAACGTAACACAACTTTAATTTAAAGCAACTTCTTATTGAAGAAAAACATTGTGCTGACGCATAGTAAACGACTACCAGCGTCATCTATTGGAGTCTTCGTAAACGTAGCTAATCGCGTAAATTTCACATGATAGTAAACAAGAGATTAATATTTTTTTATTTAGAACCCTTTATATTTATTTAAAGCATTGAAGATATCTATAAAGATGTCTGTATCTAAAATGTATTTTATCATATTATAAGTTTTATTAAAGCGTCGGTGGATCATTGGTGTACAGCTTTCGGATATGGAGAGTGCAGGTTCAGATCCCGCCACGTACCAATGACTTAGATTTTTAAAATTATATGTACTTTATCCGACGTTCTTATGACGAAGACAAATATCGTGAGGAAATCGGTGCATGCTTGCGAAGATTTCAAAGGTTGTGCGTGAAGTCGGTTGCAATCCGCACTGGGTCCGAGTGGACAACTAAGGACTATACTCCCAATACAGGTAGGCTCGTGCCCCTCGGTGGGGACGTATAATGAGCTGATCATAATGTAGTTTTTTAAGAAAGTTTAGTTTTTTTTTTAAACTAGTTTGTTATAACTGGATAATTTAATCAGAGGTGACCTTACAGTTCTATATTGTTCATTTATCTCTCCGACTATTTGCTCCATTATTTGTAGGTATTTTCCTGATTAACTTTCCTATAGTCAATCGAAGAAGTAGTAGTCGATGTTAAACTTTCAGTTAAAGCGACCATTATGACGTATATTAATATAACTTTTCTAAAATCAACCGCTTTATATCGGTAAACAGTATGTGCATGATCGGGTTTTTCAAAGTGCTCTAACGATCGGGTTTAAGTAAATCAAAGTGCTTTAATCTCGCTAATGATTATGAAAACATGCGGGTGTTTGTTAAACATGGGTGACCTGCGACTGCCATTAACCTATGAGACCTTTCCGCGGCCCTGCGCAGTTTGTCTAAGTTAGGCTTTATTGGTTTGTATCATCGTTAATAATAACTTAATGGAATGGCTACTTGACCAAATAAAATTTAAATAAGAAAAAATACATATTAGATTAGGTCATCCACTGCTCTGATTGATTGACACGCGTATTAACCAGTTTTTGTGAAAATTATTGTGTACATTTAATTTTACTAACAAAACTTTTGCGTGTCAATTTTCGACTTGAATGTTGGGATTGTACTGAAATTAACATCAAATGTGTTACCATATACTTTCAAATAAATAAATAATAATAATATATTATTAAGAACAATCGTAAAAATTAATACGGCTCAGCGATGTACCTGCGCAGAAGAATACTACTGACCAATCGCCAGACGGTGCGTCTTCTTCCTGTTTTGCTATTGGTCGGTCGCAGTGCCGAGTTTGTAATTACTATTTAAGAATAACTCTTGATGATCTTGGAGATTTAGTTTGTCTATAATTTGACACGCTGCTTTGATAACTCTCCAGGGCCTCATTTACTCTATAATAATCTTAGTATTATAAATAATCGTCCTAATTGTGCAATAAATCTTATTTGAGACCACTGAGCGTGCGATGACGTAGCTGTCGGCGGCGGTGTGTACGCGCAAATAGGCAATTAATAGTATCGTATAACGCGGGTCGTGGGTTATCCTACTTGGAAAATATCGGCAGCAAACCGTCAGAGCCAAGACTCACTCGAAGTCGAGTAATTTTCAGGAATTATTTTATATAATAATTTGTTTATTTGTCGTCTTGGTTGGAAGTCATAGTCAGAAGTCAGAAAACTGATCCTCTGAAGTTTGGACTGAAGACTGGTACTTGAATTGTCATGTAGATTTTCATACGCCAAATTTTGTTGGAGCATATAGTGATAGATTTACAAATGCTAGTGGCTGTCTAATGATTCGCTGATCATTCTTCTCCCGTTCTATACCTAGGCTTGTTAGGTAGATGGCGTTATGGCATCGTGGTTGCTTAAATTTTTGCTTTTAAATGTTTAAGTGTTTTACTCCTGTCTATAGTACCTACCTAAAGCTAATATAATAGCTAATGGAATACTTTTGTAACTATCGCAGTCAACTGCTGGACGAAGAATTATGTGTGTTAGTGACTAAATTGAAATGTGATATATGTATGCTATGCTTAAATAAATTGTTATGTATATGTATGATACGTATCACTTAGCTATTGTTTACCGCACGTCTTCTCTTCGTATAAAGAACAGTCGTGACCCTCGTGGTAGAGCATAATTAAACCGTTTATCATTTTTTATAATGATTTACGATATATATTGAATGTTTCTGTTGGTTCATATAGAATGGACGTGGGGAAACGTAAATAATGACATGGCATTTTTACAATGTGTGTTCATAAGTTTTAATTTCTCTCAAGTATTTTTTAATTGCTTTATAGACAGACGAGCGTGTAACTTCTTATATAAGTTTACTTGCTTGAAAATTCGTTTTCTACTTCGCAACTCTCCAAATAAGCCGCGGCTATAATTTGCATTAATTTATGTTTAACTGCTATCACGGTATAATGATAGAACATCTATTGTTTGTGAGGCCAGTTGTTCTCGGCAAAAGAAATGGTCAACTTACCATGTTTATATGGTTCCAAAAACAATAATTTGGAAATGCGCTCATTCTTCTTTATTGTTTATTCATACGCACATTATTCACTCATTCGTTTAGTTATATGGTATATTTTTAAAACTACATTTTATAGTACATCATTCACTTATTCGAACCATTTTTGGGTAGATTTCAGTTCGTATCACTATAAGAAAATTCATTCTTCTTAGAATACAATTCTTCTTGGAATACCAAATTGACACTTGCAAAGTGTTGTAATGACGCATGGCGTGGTAATGTCGCGCCTAAAGTAATTTAGCGGCATTAATACCCTGGTAGGTTCATATGGAGATCTGTAAACTATGTGTTTGGTCCTTCAATACCGGCCTGTACAATAAATAAAGCAATTTAAATTTATTTAAAAAGAAACAAAATTGATGTCGTGTATATCTTACAGTGTTTTGTCATTCGTCACCCTCTAGCCACTGAATATAAATTGGGATTAGGGTTGCATATATATTTTTTAAGATAATGTAATGATTATTTTTAAACTTTTTAACTTAAAAAAATAAACTAAAGTAAACATTTAAATGAACAAAACTACAAACACAATGAAATAATATTATATATATTTTTAGTCATTATTTCTATGTTTATGGTTATTAGTAAAAATAATTTCATTTAATAATTTCACTATGCTTTTTTTAATAATCATAGAAATTTGAACGATTAAGATTCATATTAAAATAAATAGATGGGACATTTAGGTTATGAAATAAAAATAAGCATTATTTCTTCAATTCAATAATGATAGAAAAAATTGAATTCTGATGAGAATAAAGTATTTTTTGCAATATATGTGGTATAACATGGTTCAAATCATTTGCCTGAAATACAGCACGACAAGCCTTTGCCCCTGGCTTCTTCGTTCCTAATTTACTCATCATAATCAGCTTATTAAACGTCCCCACCGGGGCACGAGTCTACACGTAAAGGGTGTAAAGGCCTTAGTCGTCCACGCGGGCCCAGTGCGTATATGCCGACTTCACGCGCAACCTTTGAATCACTTCGCAGGCGTGCGCAGGTTTTCTCACGATGTTTTCCTTCATCGAAAGGGCGTCGGCTAAACGTATATATAATTTCGAAAATTCGTGGTGAAGATAAGTCCAAAGTAGGCTGCGTCACTCTTTATCCCGCCAAAGATATCTACTGCTAAAATCCCACCAATTCGTCGCTTAGTTTTACCGTTAAATAAACAGACAGATATTTATATTTGACGACCCATTTGGTGTTGCAGTTGAGACGTCGGCTGCAACACCAAGGGTTCCGGTTCGATCCCCGGGCAGTACAAACATTTGTGTGCATGTACATGTCTGCTTGTAATTGTCTGGATGTTTCTATGTATGATTTACAAAAAAAAATTGACATAAATATGTTTATCCGTTGTACCCATAATACAGGAATTATGCTTAACTGGGCTAGATGGCGCTGTGTGAATGTCAGTGGATATTTATTTATATAATATAGTGCGGGTGTCAACCCTACTCAGGATCCATATTCAGATGTGCACAGGGCCGTTGTGTTTTTTATGTGCCACCGTCATAGCAGTCCCCAACGCAATCTACATGTAACGTTGTCTCAACCGAATGGGGTCAAGCTTACGGCGCGATGGATATGTATGCGTTTATTGATCATGATATGGTTGGTTGTTTTTCATGTTAGGGTACGTCTATGACGTGTGTCGGGTTTGGTATTATTGAGGATTCACCATCAACATCAGCTTATTAACGTCCCTACCGAGGGCACAAGCCTACCCGTATTAAGTGTATACGCCTTAGTCGTCCACGTGAGCCCAGTGCGGATTGGCCGTCTGTACTACCTACAACCTTCGAATTTCTTCACAGGCGTGCTCAGGTTTTACTCACGATGTTTTCCTCCACCGTAAGGGCATCGAATAAACGCACAAATTCGTAGACAACGTACGTGCGGATTTGAACCTTCACCCGCCAGATTGGAACAGTCCCACCAATGAGCCACCGACGCTGAAGAATTGATGGATTGGTATAAGTATTAGTTGTACCAGTACTCCAAGGCCTTCCCCCAATGAATGGGCATAAGAGGGTCGGACTGTATGATCCCCGCGTGTCAGTTATTGTGTATTGGTTGTCAAAGCTAACATTCGTTCGGAAAAACTAGTATTCGATTTGCCGTTGAAAATTGACAAATGACCGAACCCCATGACACATACGTATAGTTATAGTTGTATTGAGAACGTAAAAATTTATTTAACGCGTTATAAAAATACAAAATCAAAAGCACGAGCAACACTACTATTCATTATGACATGAAGCGAGCGACGAGATATAAATGAAAATTCTGCCCAACTGACGCGATGGGCAGACCTTTGCCGCGGACACTTTTGGAGTGAGAACGTCTACTTAGTTTATTGTCTATCTAAGCTCCAGCCACTAAATATTGGCCCATCGCATCCGTCCTAGAAGTATCGGTCCAGCTTAATCGAACAAATCTGAAACAATTCAGAATATTTCCATGACACATTTCATGCATAACACAACGATTTGAACAGCGAATTGAATGTATAAAATATCATCAGCCCACTTTACATGAGCTGTCAACGGTGTCAGTTGTTCTCTGGTGGCGGCGATGGATGACGTCATACTACTGTATTTTCCCTAAATATTCGACCGGAGTTGATTATGTACTCATACCATACTGTACTGGGTATGCGAGTAAGTGACATTAATCGAAAAACAATAAACAATTATTTCTTTGTTGTCAAATTGAGTGCTTGTTCTGACAGCAGTCTTCTGAAAATGTGCGAATAGGTAGAATCATATCTGCGAAGAGATTCAAAGGTTAAAACCCGCCATGGCCCGCGTGGACGAGTACTGTTAGGCTCGTGCCCCTCGGGGGACGTTTAATGAGCTTATGATGATGTTACCGCAAATGATGGTAACTGCGTCACCCAAACGTCGGGACGTCGGAGGAATAAAATACAATAGTGTGTACCAATTTAATCCGTGAAATTAGTATTTTTTCAAATGTACCAATCTTATAAGTTAAGGCAGCACTACGTGAAGATGCTAAATGTTTTTCATCTTAAATAAATAAATATAATATCCACTGACATTCACAGCGCCATCTAGACACAAGTTAAGCGTGAAGCCTGTATTATGGGTACTAAACAACGGATAGACATACTTATAGAAAGAAAGAAAGAAAAAACATTTATTGACCGTACACAAGAATACGCACAAATACATAACATAATTAATATGCCACGATAACACAAATGAATAAAACAGTATATTAATAATATAAAAATAACACAAAAATAGTAATAAAAACATATACGGCCAAAAGGTCCTGCCTCAGTATTAGCTTCTGTGACGCTATACGCCGCAGCAGCACTGTTATTCTGCAAACCTCTTGAGTGGACGATTTTAAATTTAAACAGCACCACAATTTGAATAAAAAAAAACAATATAATTAGACTGAGTAAACTAGAACACAACGATATACATAAATACGAAGTTATAAGAAATAAAAGAATACATAAATAAATATGAATACTTGAATGAAAAATATAAAACATGACATAGCACAATACTTATATACATTTTTTTTGTAAATACATACAACATATTACATAAAAACACCCAGACCATTACAAACAGACATGTTCGAACCCGGAACCCTTGGCGTTGCAGTCGACCTCTCAACTGCAACACTAAAAAGGTCGATAAAAATCTTTTGGGACTTACGAGGTTTGACATTAACGTTAACATTAAGAATTATAACTGCATCAAACATGTGTAAAAGTGCAGTATCCGTGTGCCGTTTATCGGCAACTATAAATACGGTGTGCGCCGTGACCTGTGCGCACTTGATTATCTGTCTCGGGATGCGGGTTTATCGCGCGGTCAGTCCCACGCAGTTCCTCATGTGCATGAGGAACTGTTGACGACTCGTAATGTATGATCTGCCGTGTATAAATAATGCTAGGCGCTGGTTATGTAGAATATTATAATTTAATTCGGACACAAAACACACCGTTCCAGATATTTTTGGCAGAGAGAAAGAAAAGTTGCCATGAGCAATAAAAATGATAATTTACCATTGATGTTGCCAACAGACACTGCGTTTCGGAATAAGTACTCATCATTATACTAAGGTTATCTTATATTAAAGTAGAATATCCTTTAATACGTATGTGTAGGCACGCTATACATCCAACAATATACCTTTAAAAATGTATGTGTAGGTATGTACATCTTCCAACAGGCCAAACCACTGAAGCGCTTTTTTTTTCAAAGCATCAAAACTCATATTTTTAGTTTAGTATTTTAATCGTTTTTTATTATATTTTGTATATTTTTTGACGTTCATAAGCTTTTTGTAAGCCTAATTTGAAATAAATGTTTTGACTTTGACTTCCAATCCGTATTGGGCTCACGTGGTGGGTTACGTTCCAATCTGTCCATGGCTACGCCGTGTAGCAAGGCTTGTTCCCTGTAGTGGGATGATATAGGCTAATCATGACAAAACCTTCTAGCCCCGAATAAAGCAATTAAATTGTACCAAAGAAATGGCGAAGTTTATTTTTAATAATATTAATTTTTATTTCTTGCCTAGTGACTCGTAGGGACATCTAGTACCTGAATTGCGTACAATCACTCTGTGGTGACTGCGGTAGTACTGGCGCCACTGGTGGTCATTCATCGAATTTTGAGTAGCATTTATGTATGCAGTGAAATGTTAAAAATGTATGATTTTAAATAATCTGAATTTACAGATGAAGACGAAATATTTAATGTTTTAAATAACTTTAAATAATTATGAATTTATATTTATGTATTTTTAGGGGGAATCAAAATAATTCAGGGTTTTTTCAGGTTTTTGTCACCAGCTTAGGGATAAATATTTGTGAGAGTTGGTAGCACTGCCCCTCGGTGGGTACATATAATGAGGTGATGATGTAGATGTGTATTGATGTGTGTGCGTGTGCGTGTGCGTGTTGCAGAACAAGCAGGCGTACTTCCCGATCTTCGGCGAGCAGCACCCGCGGCCGGCGCGCTCGCGGCCCAAGGACGCGCAGGGCACCGTCCGCGCCTGCCCCGCCTGCCACCACCACCTGCACCACCAGTGGAACTCCTACCAGGTACGACACCATCACGATTACCCTGACAACCAACTCTAAAACGGGACTCACGAAAGCTCCAAGCCCCAAAATACGAACAGTAATTAAATACCCTGGGACATGATGGGTGTTTATAAACCCACATCGGGCACCAGTCCCTCGCAGTGGGACTTTCGTGGATAATACCTAGGTATTCCGTAAAATAGAAATATTTCACGGAAGATTATTCTTAAGTGTAAAATATTCCTATTTTACGGGACGATATCTTGCACGGCGTAGGAACCTGCCCCGATGTCTGTCTAACTAGTAAGTTCAGACTCACTGAGCTTACTAGTAAGTTTTTTGACGTAACTGGCCTTAGTCAACGTTTTTCAACACTAACAGTTCATAAAAACTCACAATAATATGTGACTTATTTAAATTGTCTGAAATACGAATCATGCTTTCAAAATTTAAAAAAAAACGTGAATTTGTATTCTGTCGAAAGACTTTAGCGGAAAATAATGGAAAATATATCACTTGTGGGGATATTTATCCCCAGCGAATTCTTGTCTGTTTACCAAGAAGAAGATTATATAAAAATGTTTACGATATCAAAAACTACAGTCCGAAAACATAATAGTGACTCTACATAAAGTATATACCACGCATAAAGTAAATAATAGGTCGTTGAATTTATTCTGTCTATTAGCAATTCTAATAACAAGTCGATTTTCAAACCATTACAATATTATTCAATAAATTGTGCTAACACGATCCGAGATCAGTTCACAATTTAAATATTTACTCATCGCTTACGTGGTGTATCCAGATCACAGATTAATTAATTTTAGGGGTTATATAACACTTTGAAAACCTTGGAAAATAATCTCTAGCGCGTGTTGAATGATACTAGAAATGATGATAGAAATCATCGTGTACTTTTGACGGCGACGAGACGTTTGTTAACAAATTGATAGTCAAATAAAAACAAATATGGTCGCAAATTCAAAGAAATATGAAATGGTTTTTATATATTGAACTTAAATTGTAATAGTAGACAACCCTACACACGTGTTGTATTGTAATACATAATAGATACTATTGAATCAGCTTTGTTGTTCTTTAGATAACGCATTATTGTAGAGCCCCGGCTCAGCAAGAAATTGTCACATTTCTTTCATATTTCATGGTGTATTCCTTTCTTAATCATTTGACGGCCAATTACGCTTGAAGGAGCTAGACACATTAGATTTTATATTCAGTCTTGATCCCCAGCGATCAATAGGTTAAAGGTTAACAACGTTATGGTTCCACTTGCGGTGTTGCATTTTTCGCGTCATCAAGTCGACATCCGAGGTTCCGCCTTCGAGGTTACCTGTAGGAACACTCGGTCCCTATTCTTGTAACTGTTTTCCCCTAAACCTGTAATAGGTTACCAGCGCTCTCCCCTCTCTAAGTCGACGTTCGAGTCGGGTTCATGGATACCCTTAGGCTCGTTGTGTGAAT